>ML299501.1:0-17454 GCA_005239495.1 Nicotiana undulata | reverse complement strand
CCCCCCCCCAAAATAAAAATTAGCATTGTCCTCAATGCTAAAAGCAAAAATAGAATAGGGGTGGGATAGAGAGTAAAGAAAACTCCCTATGAGGCCTATGTCTGCATGGGGTCACTGGTGGGGTCCTGTGGCTGTCCAGACTCATCCCCTCCCTCGGGGTCCTCCAGCTCAATATCCAAATCCTCAGTCTAGGGTATCACCACTCTCCTCACTGGCTCTCTGTCAGCCTCCTGCTCTGGTATCTTTGCTGGTTGAGCTGTTTGTACTGCATGGGCAGTCTCTCCCATAAGGAGAACTAGAGGAATGTCGCCGGCTGAAGTAAGCTTCGCCACCTCCTTATTCAAATCCTCTTGACCCTTCTTCACTTTACTCACCTGTTTACCCAGCGTCTTGATCGCCTTCTCATGAGCACCCAGAGACTCCAAAATCTTCTTATGGTTGTCAAGGATAACCTTCAATGATTCCTCCACTAATTGAGGCATATGGAGATGTGCTGGAACTACCTGAGTTGCTACTGCACTGGACAAGAAAGATAGCTTTAATATAGCTACCTGCATCCAGTTGTTGATGCCGGACAAAGTCTAATTTACCCTCAGTGCAGTCTGAGGGTAAGCTGATGAAGAAGGCACTGTTGGTGGGATAAAAGCAGATGGCCCGGAGGGTGGATGTGGCATGGCAGCATATGAACCCTCGGTTGTGGAGGGCTCAGACCTAGTGGCCACTACCCCGGGCTCTTTAGACTGGCCAGTGGAGGTAATGGCTTTTCCTTTGGACTTGGGGTTGTCTTGACCCTGAAGGCTATACCAGGAGAAGGTCCCTTTTGTCTTCACTTTGGTATCAAAATCCCTTCCTTCCACATCTTGTTCTTTTAAGTACATGGTGAGGAAGTTTGGGAAGGGATATGATCTTTCATCCTTGCCAATAGCTCTGGTAATAACTCTGGCCATAATGTTCCCCACATTTATCGGGAACCTCGCCATGATAGCCGACACAATAATTGCCCGGGAGACTGGCATATCACTCTCATGCTGAGTGGGGTCTATCCGGCTGCACACAAAAGTGGACCACCCCTTTTCTTCAAAGCCCAGAGTGTTCCTAGAGATTTGAACCCCCGGTGTAAGCCAAGCTGGAGTAGTTCCAGGAAATGCTATCACTGATGCAATCCATGGACGTGCTAATTCATCAAGAACCACCTTCTCCAAATAGAGAGACTCATCCATATCCTCGAACCCAACATACTCGTTCAAAGTCTTGCCATCAAATTTAATCTTCCGGTTTCGGACCTTGGTCAAATATGTGACCTTTTTGATGTGGGCGACAGTGGCATAAAATGCTTTCACCAAATACTAATTAGCCTCCGGTAGCTTGCTGGTGAAGAACTTCCAGCCCACTCTATCATTGAATTGCCTCTTGACATTGTGGTTGTGGGGTAGAAGATCTCTCTCCATGAAGTCACTCTCAAGTGTAAGTGACCTTTGAGGCCACCGTTCCCGGAACTTGTGGTAGGCCTTCTCACTGACGAATCTGTCTTGCCATACCACCGGGTTCATTGATCTTACCAAACCCCCAGTTCGGGTGTCACCACCTCTCCTGTCATCCAGGACATCCTCGTCATTATCAACATTAACTGGGGCCGTTGTGGAGGCCGGAGTTGTAGCAGTTTGGGAAGGAGGTGTCGGAGTCTCACTACCTCTTGATCCATCAGAAGACCCAGACAAAGAGGTGGATTCATTTACGAGCCGTGGATTCATTTACGAGCCGGAAAGGATGAGATTGTGCCTCTTGTTGGGTCTGTGCAGCTTCCCCCTCAGAAATCTCCCATGAGGGGACATATTCACTTGTCTTCGAAGTGTCGGGAGTGGGTCTCCGGAAGGTCTATTTATTCCCAATGATTCTTTTAGGAGCTAGGGATGCAGTCTGTGTTCCTCTCCCTCGGCCCCGTGAGAAATCTCCCTTCCCTTGTTGTTTTTCCGGACCACCTCAAGATCTAACCATTACCTGCATACACAATCAGTTAAAGCTCATTAGTAATGTTATTCAATCAATTATCAAATGAAAGCATATGAATGATCACAGTGTTTCACAGAGCAAGGTACCGCTGTTAGCAGAAAAAGGGTTGCGATCGCGAAATAGCCACCGCGGTCCGCGTAAAAAGGGTTGCGGCCGCGAAAGACTGGGGTTCAGACTACCCAGTCTCTGAAGTTGATCCACCAATGAGAGAGAAAACCTGGGCGCGTCCGCGTAACATGAAATGCTGACCGCATAAAAAAGAACGTGGTCGCAGACCCAGTTGAGTAACTCTCTGAAGTATAGGATTGTGTAACGCGAAATTATAAGCGCGTCCGCGTAAAGGCGACCATGGACCGTGGAAAAATCATCGCGGCCGCGAACAATTAAGCGACTCAGTACCTACACACTCATGAATGAGGACCGTAAAATTTGGGTCGCGGTCCGCAGAATTCAAACTATACGGGCACTGAAGAACGGTTTATGACCTATGGTTTTCACTTAGCAAAAATTTTGGCAACTAAGTGGTACAATGAACAACCCCATCCCCCATTAGGCATGAAAATCAATTACCCATCCAGTTTTATCATCAATTAAGCATGATTTTGGTTTTTGGCATGTAGTAATCCTAATTAGAAAGAAAAATTGAGACTAACTAAAAAGAAAAATAAAGAACTACAATTAATACAAGGAATCTAGCATACCAATAATGAGAATTGAAGTAGAGACTTGACTCTTGGTTAATACGATAAGAATGAAGATCAAAGAGTGGATGATGAACAATGTTGTGTTGGTTTGAGAAGTGAGAGTTCGAAAAGTGTAAAAGGATATGGGCCCTTATATTTATACTTAAAACATAAGGACCCACCGACCTACCTGGGCGCGGTCCGCAGAATTTCACCGTGGTCCGCGCTTTTAGCTCTTTGAAGAGCTGTTGTTGGACCAACTCCGCTGAGAGCGAAAAACTGGGCGCGGCCGCGAATGTGCATCGCTGACCGCAAAATAACCACCGCGGACGCGGATTCAACTTCAGAGAGTTGATATTCTGAACTTTTCAAGTCCTTGTCCGATGCACAATTACGCCCCCGCAAAAAGGCTCCCGCTGACCGCGAAGTTTTGAGCGCGGTCAGCGTAATTCTCATCCTTAGCCAAATTTTCCTAGCAACAGTCATGCACTGTACAAACAATTCCTACACAAATATCACAACCAATTAGTTCAAAATAAAGCCTAATCTAAGAAGAAAATGAAAAAGAAAGAAAAAACACTTGGGTTGCCTCCCAAGAAGCGCCTGATTTAACGTCGCGACACGACGCAGGTTGCCATCATCGTTGGAACTTGATCAAGGCCACCACGTGGCTGTCATCAAACTTTCCCAAGTAATGCTTAACTCGATGCCCATTAACCCTGAAGATTTCACCATTTTTATTTTTCAAGTCAAAAGCACCAAACGGTGTTACATACACTACTTCAAAGGGGCCACTCCATTTGGACTTAAGCTTTTCCCGGAACAGACGTAACCGGGAGTTGAAGAGAAGGACCAAATCACCCTCCTTGAATTCCTTGTTTCGGGCATATTTGTCGTGCAAGTATTTTATCTTATCCTTGTACAATGATGATCTTGAATAGGCATGAAACCAGAACTCATCTAGTTCATTGAGTTGTTCCACCCGGAGATTTGCTACAACATCCCACTCAAGATTAAACCTCTTCAAGTCCCACATGGCTTTATGTTCTAGCTCAACCGGAAAATGGACAAACACCAACCGGTATGGAGACATACTGATTGGAGTCTTATATGCAATCCTATAATCCCACAACGTATCGTCGAGATTCCTTGACCAATTCGTTCTATTTGCATTCACAGTTTTTGACAATATGCTTTTGATTTCCCTGTTTGAGACATCCATTTGTCCACTAGCTTAACTGATTGAGGGTGATAAGGAGTTGCACCTTGTGATTGACATCGTACTTTGAAAGCAGAGTGTCAAATTCCCTATTGCAGAAATGAGACCCCCAATCACTGATAATTTCTCAAGGAGTACCAAACTGTGTGAAGATGTTTTTCTTTAGGAATGCCACCACACTCCGGGCTTCATTTTTGGGCAAAGCCACGACTTCAACCCACTTGGAAACATAATCAACCGCCACCAGAATGTAAGTGTTGCCACACGAACTCACAAAAGGCCCCATGAAGTCTATGCCTCACCGTCAAAAATGTCAACTTCAAGAATAGTGGTGAGAGGCATTTCATCCTTCTTTGATATTCCCCCAGCTCTCTGGAATTCATCACACCTCTTGACCAGCTCACTTGCATATCTATACAGGGTTGGCCAATAAAAACCACAACTAAGAACCTTGGAAGCAGTTCTCGCCCCACCGTGATGACCGACGTAGGGCGAGGAATGACAAGCAACAAGTATACTCATTTGCTCCTCCTCTGGGACACATCTACAAATCACCCCGTCATTGCAAATCTTGAATAAATAGGGCTCATCCCAATAATAGTCCAAACTGTCCTGTTTGAGTTTCTTCCTTTGGTTAGAAGAGAGCTCACACGGGACAATACCGGTAACAAGGAAATTAGCAACATCCGTGAACCAAGGCATACCATTCAAAGCAACCGAGAGGAGTTGCTCATCCGATTGCATCACTAATTTCAATAACATCTTTGGGCCTTCCTTCCTCTTCTAAACGGGACAAATGATCCGCTACCTGATTTTTACTTCCTTTTCTATCAATGATCTCGAGGTCAAACTCTTGAAGCAACAAAACCCATCTCACCAATCTAGCTTTCGAGTCCTTTTTGGTCATCAAGTAGCAGAGTGTCGCATGATCGGTGTTATCAATCACTTTGGCCCCCATGAGATAAGGCCTAAACTTCTCCATGGCGAACACAATTGCTAACAACTCTTTCTCCGTCAATGTATAATTAACCTGGGCATCATTCATCGTTTTGCTTGCATAGTACACCAGATGAAATATCTTGTTCACCCTTTGCCCCAAAATCGCTCCTACCGCATTTTCACTTGCGTCGCACACAAGCTCAAAAGGTTAGGTCCAATTGGGTGAGGTAATGATTGGAGTGGTAGTCAATTTATACTTCAAGATATCAAAAGCTTTCATGCACTCTTCATTGAATTCAAACTTTGCATCCTTTTCTAGCAGCTTGCACAAGGGGTTCACCACTTTGGATAAGTCTTTGATGAACCTTCGGTAGAACCCCGTGTGCCCAAGAAAACTCCTACCTCCCTAGACGGAAGTAGGAGGGGGTAGCTTTGAAATCACTTCTATCTTCGCGTTGTCCACTTCGATTCCGTTCTTTGAGATCTTATGGCCGAGGACAATGCCCTCTTCGACCATAAAGTGGCATTTTCCCCAATTAAGCACAATATTTGTCTCTTCATATCGGGCTAGAACCTTGTCAAGATTTTCCATGAATTCTTCAAATGAGTCCCCAACAACACTAAAATCATCCATAAATACTTCGAGGAAGTCCTCCACCATATCCGCAAATATAGCCATCATGCACCGCTGAAAGGTAGCGGGTGCATTACACAATCCAAACGGCATCCGGGAGAATGCAAATGTTCCATATGGGCATGTGAAGGTAGTTTTATCTTGGTCTTCCAGGGATATGATAATCTGGTTGTACCCTGAGTACCCATGCAAGAAACAATAGTAGGCACGCCCGGCAAGTCTGTCTAACATTTGATCAAGAAAGGGCAATGGAAAATGATCTTTGCGGGTCACTTTGTTCAACTTTAGGTAGTCCATGCATACCCGCCATCCGGTCACGGTCCTAGTAGGGATCAACTCATTTTTCTCATTTGTCACAACAGTCATACCTCCCCTTTTCGTCACACATTGCACCGATGAAGTCCATGCACTATACGAAATAGGATACACCACCCCTACATCAAGCCATTTGATAATTTCCTTCTTGACGACCTCTTGCATAGCCTCGTTCAACCTCCTTTGATGTTCCAATGAAGGTTTTGCATCATCCTCAAGTATAATTTTATGCATGCAGAAGGCGGGGATTATTCCACGAATGTCAGCTAAGATCCATCCAATTGCCTTTTTTCTTCTTTGAAGCACCTCAAGAGTGAAGTTTACCTGCACTTTGGTTAAGTAAGAAGAAAGAATAACAGGTAATGTAGAAGATGGGCCTAAGAATTCATACCTGAGGCGAGAGGGTAGAGTCTTCAACTCCAATGTTGGTGGCTCCTCGATTGAGGGCTTTGTCGGTGGATTCTTCCGATTTTCCAAGTCCAAGGAGAGTTTACGGGATCCATATGAGTAGGATCTCATTCCTTGCAAGGAATTTGCACATTCAACCAAGCCGTCCCTTTCATCATCCTCATGGTTCAACAAAACAGTTTCCATATGGTATTTCACATTGATCATATTACTCATGTCATCAACTATCACCTATGTCACAAGATCCACAAAAGAGCAAACTTCATTACTATTCGGTTGCCTCATTGATTTGCACACGTGTAATATAACATTTTCATCGCCCACCCGGAAGGTGAGCTCCCATGCTTTCACATCCACCAATGCCTTCCCTATTTCTATGAAAGGCCTTCCCAATATTATAGGCACCTCATAGTTGACTTCGTAGTCGAGGATCACAAAATCAGCAGGCAAAATAAACTTGTCAACTCGGACAAGAACATCATCAATAATCCTAAGCGGCATCTTCATTGTTCTATCCGCCATTTGTAATCTCATTGAAGTAGCTCTCGGTTGACCAATACCCAAAGTGTTGAATACGGAGTAAGGCATCAAATTTATACTTGCTCCCAAATCACACAAGGCCTTTGCAAAATCCGCACTCCCAATGGTGCAAGGAATGGTAAATGTGCCAGGATCTTCAAGTTTTGGAGACATCGAGTGCACAATGGCACTAACTTGATGAGTCATTTTGATGGTCTCACAATCCATAGATCTCTTTTTAGTCACCAAATCGTTCATAAACTTGGCATATCCCGGCATTTGCTCAAGAGCTTCCACCAAGGGCACGTTGATTGACAAGATTTTCATCATCTCAATAAACTTCTTGAATTGGTTTTCATTCTTTTTCTTTGAAAGTATTTTAGGATAAGGTGGAGGAGGCCTTGGAAAAGGAGCCTTGGCTTTTGACACTACCGTTTTCGGTATGTCTATTACGTGTTTCGTAGACGGTTCACGTCATTTTGAGTCTCCTCCTCGTTGTCATGAATATCAATCCTCACTTCATCATTAAAATTCCCTTCACTCACTTGCTCATTAACTATTTGATCATCATCATTTTTCACCACAACATCATCACTCACAACTTTCTTTTGATTGGAGGCACTTGCTTCACCACCTCTAGCGCTCCTTGTGGTCACCGCCATGGCATGGACTATATTGTTCCCACCCTTCGGGTTCACTACCGAGTCACTTTGTAGAGCCCCCTTAGGGCGAGTGTTCAATGCTTGAGAGATTTGACTCATTTGTACTTCTGGGTTGCAGATGGAAGTAGTTTGGGAGGCAATTTGAGCATCGGAATGGGCATTCCTTTCTATCATTGAACATATTCTCTATCCGTCCCATTTCATTATTTGAAGAACTTTGCCCTTGAGATTGATATGGAGTTGGATTGTTGGGTTGTTGATGCCTTTGAAAGCCCGACCCCCAATTTCCATACCTCCCCAGTTGTTGTTGTTGTTGCCATTCCAATTGTTATTGCCACCCCAATTCTAGTTGTTGTTACCCCAATTTTTTGAGTTGTTGTTGTTATTGTTCCAATTTCCTTGGCCTTGGTTGTTCCAATTTTGACTATTCCCTTGCGATCTCCATTGTTTATTTGGAGCATTGCTTCGTTGTCCTTGATAGTTGTTGGCATACAAAACTTCCTCGTTTTTGTCATCATACGAATCATCTTGGTTGTAGCCACTTCCACTGTGTTCATATTGATCTTTATTGATTTGTATTTGTTGACCACACCGCCTCCTCTTGTTGACCATGACATTTACCCCTTCCATGGCATTAACTTGCTTAGGCCCCTACACTTGCTGAAGTTGAGCCTTTGCTAGCTGATTCATAGTAGTAGTCAACTCTGCTATGGTTTGTATGTGGTCATGAAGTTCCTTGTGAAAATGAATCACGGTCGGGTCACCTTGAGGAACATTTTCCTGACTTTGCCAAGCTGAAGAAGTGTCAGCCATCTCATCAAGTATGTCACAAGCCTCGGCATAAGGCAGCTTCATAAAATTACCCCATGCTAGCTGGTTCACCACATATTGGTTGGTCATGTTTATACCCCGATATAATGTCTATTGGATCATTGCTTCTGTCATATCATTATTGGGGCATTCCTAGACCATAGTTTTATATCTCTCCCAGATTTCATGTAGAGGTTCATTAGGTTCCTGTTTGAAGGCTAAGATCTCATCCCATAATGCTGCCATATGTCCTGGTGAGAAAACCTTGGCTATAAACTTTTCATACAACTCATCTCACATTGTGATATAATGGTTTGGAAGCCTTTCGAGCCAGTCCAATGCTTTCCCTCTAAGTGAAAAAAGGGAACAATCTCAGTCTCAATGTATCCTCCGACACGTTGGTCTATTTGCTTCCCCAACAGGTATCTACAAAACCCTTTAGATGTTTATATGCATTCTGATGGGGAGCGCCAGTGAAGAACCCTCGTTGCTCTAATAAGGTCAACATAACATTTATAATCTGGAAATTGCTCGCTCGGGTCCGGGGTGGGACAATTGCCATTGGGAAGCACCCAATGAGCTGTCCGTGGAGGAGGTGGGGGAGGGTCGGGAATATTGTCATTATCCTGGCGGCCTCTTCTTTGAGCTTGAGGTACTATATGCACCTCATCCTCACCATTATCATCTACCTTCTCCCTCGGGAGAACATTGCTTAGAGTATCAACCATTTTCTACCTAAAGTGATTAATACGCAAAAGTTAGTAAAATAGAAGGAACGAATAATAATACACACAACTAGTCAGATAGATAGCCAAAACAATTTAACTCCCCGACAACGACGCCAAAAAGTGATCGGTTCCAACCCTACATCACTATAAAGTAGCGAGGAGTGGTCGATGCAGTTTTACCCGATAGGTCGGGATCGATTTCTACAGAGAGTTAATATTGGTTGGGAGTTGGATTTCTACCTAATCTAGTTGCGCGTTGTTTCTAATTGCATTTCTAACCATGATCGACTTGTTTCTATTCTAATTTTAATGCTATTGATTGCTGAAAATAATCTAAGTACAATATTTTTGTGAGAGTTATTCAAATGATAAAAAGCACTAGGGAAATGACTTCCGCCTAGGCGAGTATCTAATGGGGTCGAGAATCTAGGACTAGCTTGTTATGATTGGGGTCATGATATAACCTTCACACATAAATACTCACTCTATACCTCTCGGTAATTTGAGTGACTTTGCTCGATTTGGCTTTCTCAAGCCTAAATGGATGTTCAAACAATGCAAGTAAAATTGGATCAAGTCGGGTATTACTATCTCTAGGATTAACCCTTTAATTGGGGCTATCAATCTCTTGAATTCACCCAAATTCCTTGTTAGCCTACTTTTCCTAGACTTGGGCCCTCTTTCTCAAGATGAGCCTAAGTCAAAAAGGCATGAATCAGTATTTGCAACCACCAATTCTACAATTAAAGCATGAAATAAGCTAAATATCACTAACTCATAAACAATTAAGCCCTAAAATTGAAGACCCATTTAATACTCACACTAGGGTTGGGTAAAAACCCTAGCTATGGGGTCAAACTACTTATAATAATGGTAGAAACCAAAGATGGAGATGTAATATAAGCCATAAAATTCAAATACAAGAAGAAAATCTAAAAATAGAAGCTAAAACTACTCTAAAATTACTCAAAGTGGTAAGATACGGCTGTTCACGTGCTCCCTAATACAAAACTTGACCTAAAAATGTCAAAAAGATCTATTTATACACAGTTGAAATTTCTGGACAAAATTGCCCCTGCGAAGGTTCCGTTGACCGCAAAATAATAGGCGTGTCAACGCTTGGACTTCCGGGCCGCACAATAACGAGCCCGGACCATGTTTATTCAGATCTGGGATCGGGTTGGACTAGGTTTCGCGGACCGCGTAAATTCATTCGCGTCCGCGTTGGCTTCATTAGCGGCCGCGTATTTTGTTGACGGACCGCGTTCCTCCGTTAAGATTTGCTTGCAAAGTTTCTGAACCTCTTATCACGCTCCCAGCGGAATTTCCATTGCGTCCGCGTCTGGTAACTTCGCGGCCACATAACTTAAACGCGGGTCGTGTTCTTCATTTGAGCCAAGATTGCAAGGTCTCTAAATCTCGATCACCGTTGTCAGCATAATTCCCATCGCGGCCGCGTCCAAAGTTTCGCGGTCGTGCTTTTCCAACGCGGTCAGCGACAATGTTTGTACTTGACTGCAGCTTCTCTGAACCTCAATCTTGCAGACCGCATAATATTATCCGCCTCAGCGGCGAACCCTACACGGACGCACTTTTCCATCGCGATCAGCGGTCCATTTCCTGCTTTTGGTTTGTGCAAGTTTGACTCCTTCATGAGCTTATTTTGGCTTCTTTGCCTCATTTTGACCAAAACCTGCAAGTAAGCACTTTAAGTTAGTTTTCGGGAATACCTTAATGCATTTTGACCCAAAACCTAATCAAAAGAGAGCAAATAACAGGCTAAAATCCCTAGTTATCATCTTACCCTATAGTTTTCCTTCTAACCCTCACTTTGTGCATTATATTAGAAATTTTTTTAATCCTTCTTAAAAAGATTTTACTCGCACAACCGTAAAGAGCGATATTTATAAATATAAACATGAATATGAATAATATTTGCACTATTTATTTACTCATTCATATAAATTGATGTGTTGCTATTACAACTTATATTGGTAGAAGTGGTAATGAGGTGATTACCTTACTGTTACCAGCCACTAGATTGATGAGGATTGGATAATCCAAAAGTGCATTATTGCTTATAGAATAATTAATTCACGTCACACGTGGCAGTTTATATCTAGCATAATTACGGATATTTGTAGATATTTTTGCATTAGTGATAAAATAATGTCAGTTTAAATGGATAATGCTACCAGTAATACAAATGATGTTGCCTTGCTTACCACTACACTAAGTCTTGCATTTAGTAACATTTTTCATGTTAAATGTATTTGTCATATTTACCATTTAATTGTGGGTGATGGTGTGAGAATTTTAAATGTTGAAATTGAAAGGTTAAAATGGCTCTTAGCTGGCTTTTTTATTCAAACCGTAGAAGTAGACTTAGAGAATATTTTAAAAGATGCGATGAATTTGGCCTAAGAGAAAGAAAGGTTCCTAAACCTTGTCCAACTAGCTGGAATTACATATATGAAAGTCTAGTTGTGTGCCTATGAGTATAGAAACCCCATAAACTCAACTTTTAATGCTCATGTAAGTGATGATGATGAGCACCTTACAAAAGCGGATTGCGCTAATGTTAAAATGCTTGTAGAACTTTTAGAAAAATTTCATATTGCTACAAATGAATTTTCTGGGCAATATTATCCTACTATTTCTAACTGTTTAGTTTATATTGCAGAACTTGAAAATTTGTTTGCTCATGTTTCAGAGGGTGGGGAAATTTCAAAACTTGCTATTGATTCTATGAGAAAAAAGTTTAAAAAAATATATTTTTCCCTATTCCCCCTATTTATGGTGTTGTTGCCTTGTTAAATCCTACTATGAAATTAGGAAGTCCTCAATTTTGGTATGAAATTGTTTATAATGGTTTAGCACTTGAAGATGAGGAGTTGTCTAAACTTCTTGACGTAATAGCGTCGTTTAAAATAAATGCTCAAACTATTTATAATGCTTATCAAGTTGCATTAGATTATACTAGACCAAATGTTCCAACTCTTTCTTCTTCTGATTCTCAATCATCTAAAAGAACTGCGGGAATAAGAGCACTTAGTGCTTGGGCGGGGTTTAGGGGTTCTCAAGGTTCTGCAACTAGTGATTTTTCACAACTAAATGAGTTTGAAGTTTATTTGTCACAGGGAATTGAGGAAGTGAATCCCGATGGCTCCTTTAATATTTTGGAATGGTGTAAGGACAAAAAAAATACTTTTCGATTCATTCAAGGATGGCCCGAGATATTTTAACTATTCAAGCTTCAACAGTGGCATCAGAGAGCGCTTTCAGTCAAGCAAGACTTCAACTCGATGATTATAGAGCATCTATGAGGGATAGCTTGGAAAAATCATTACTTTTCAGAGATTGGATCCGTTCGGAACGAAGAAATTTTTGACTTGCTGAATCACAACCAGAGATAGACGAAGCTTACGAAGAAATACTAGCTGAACTTGCGGAGGATGATGCTTCCCCCAGAAGCGGTGATGACCAAGCTTCTTTTCCGCCATCACCAATGGAAATTCCTCTGAACCTTGAAAGATTTATGAAATTTGTAAGAGATACCATGTAACTTGTATGGAAAAAAAAAATAGTATGCAACTATGTATTATGAAACTTGTATTTTGGAACATCTTGATTAGTTTGTTTTTCTTCTCAATGGTGGTGTTAGAACCCTGTTGTGCTCATTCCATATGGGGGAGGAAGCATTGCTTTGAATATCTCTTTACAATATTTTTATCTTTAAGTTTGAATTAAAAAATTTAGGTCACAATTCTATAATATAATTTACAAGGAATTGCCTTAGCTATATCTTTATTACCGTCTTTTTTTCTCTAACTTTTAAAAAATTAAAAAAAATTAAAAAAATTATTCGTTGGGCCACTTAGGCCCACTTATGCCCGGGACCGGCCCACTTAGCCCTAGACTATTAGTTCGTGGGGCTGATCCCGGGTCGGTCCCTACAAAACGACCACAAGGCCCGGGACCGCGAAGCCCGTTTGAATTGGGACCGACCCACTAAGGCCCGGAACCAGCCCACATGCCAGCCTTAAATTGCTAGTATTGGTGAAGATGGAGATAAAACTGATGGAGTTGAAGAGTGAGAAGCAGTTGCATCAACTGCAGTGCTGGCTATTGGATGCTCGCTAACCAAAGACGGCAAGGACCTGGTACTCAACCCCGCAGTACCGGGCACAGCAATTGGGGGGGGGGGGGCAAAAATGGGAGTTGGCATTTTCTACCAAATCAGATTCTCCCCAAAGTGCGGAGACGCCGTCCTCGGTTGGTGTAACTGTCTCAACAGGTCGAGTATCCTGTTGAGATGATGAGGATCGTCGCCTTTTATGTAGAGAAGCTCCCTCATCACTAGCTTCTTCATCATCATCAATCATCACGGTGTCTATGACCAGCCTGGAAGAAGGACCGGTCACCATCATCACCGGAGCTGACTCGGGGGCATCAGTATTTTCCCTCTTATTCTTTTCCCCGACCGCGGAGGAACGTCTTCTCTTCGGTTGTTTATCCTCCGTTCGAGGACTCCGTAAAGAAGTATTTGCGCACAAAACTGTCCCGGAGATACCTGTTCGATTAAGTGCCTCCTGAAGCAGCCTTGCTGCATCAATAAGACCAGCTAAAACGTCCTCCTCGGAGACAGCAACGCGGACAAGTCAGAAGGGTTCGACCAAGTTCTCCATATACAAAAGAAATGGGATCAAGGTAAGTTAAAATTATCATGATACTCTTCACCCGTATTTAAGGGCTCGTTCTTTCCACAAACGAGTTTCGTGCGTCGTGACGTTCAAAATTTTCTGAACCCATCGGTCCAAGCCTTCCACCACCGGTAGGGTCCATTGAGTTACTGAAACTTGCCAAGCGACAAGAGTTGATACGGCTATAGAAGAATATTTGGTTAAAGAAAATAAATTGCATAAAGATTTTACGAGTGCGGTTCCAAGCGGCCGAAAAGGGTGAAGCCGTTGTCGGAATGATATTATTAGTGGCAACTGCAACGAACCATTCCGTCCACCCAAGATCATTATCATCATCATCCATGCTGGTCAACACAGCATGGTGGCCACGTTTGCAGAGGTTTATCATACCCCCACGAAAATACTAGGGGAGTAGAGATGCATCATACGAGTTAATATTAGCTCCTCTCCAGCCTCCTGGCACAAACGTCGAAGACAGGAGACCGTCCTCCACACTGAAGGACTTACCTGTGCCAAACACAATTGGTAGCGAGGCAAAACTCCGCAATCACGGAATCAAGCTCTCTACTCATAGAAAATGCACCCAAAGTAAAGGGATACATGTAAAAGTATGTAAAACCTTCCTTGGGAAGGGTCACCCGCTCCGATAGATCAGGAGCAATGATATCCAACTCATGACAGCGTTAGTCTTCCTTCACTACAGGAATACTGGAAGGACGAATGGAATAAGGGTACCTACTAACAGACCGTATACGAGGGTTAGCAGTAGGGAATTTCTCTTCAAAGTCCTTTGTGGTACTGAATCTTCTTGGGATGATGGAACCCACCGTTGGAGGAGCAGAGTCCTGGGCTTTGTTCTTGTTCTTTGAAGAACCAACACGCTTGGAGAAATAAGCCATTGAATAAGAAGAAGGAAAAGGTTTTGTGTTTGAAGAAAATTAGAGAAAGGATGGAAAACAAAGATGCAAATCAGAAGCTCGAGAAATTATGAAGCGCAAAGGGAAAACTGTGATGCGTATAAGTAAAGTGTTGGCGGCTAAATTCATGGCCATGATTGTCTTGATAATCGGCAAAAATTATGTTGAATCATGGAATGACGAGTGTTCAGGGTATTAAATGCGGAGAGACGTGCGTCTAATCAACTGTAAGAAGCCTTCAGAGGGAGTTATAGTAATTTCCGCCAAAAGAATGTTTCTACCAACTTCCCGGTAACACAAAGTTATGTCACCGGAAAGCAGGGGGACTATCTGTACAGGGTGAAATATGACATGACATGTGGTCGTCTAAATGAAAGACACGTGAAACCCAAAACGGGGCCGAAGACCGAAAGCAGTCATTCCGTTTACCACCGAAAGAGATAACATTCATAAAGGTGTATTAAATGCTCTGCGCCCGATAGCATTTAATAAGGAATATTCTGCGGCATTAATACAGACGGTCCGTTACAGAAGATTTGACATTTATGTTCGCCGTTACATCTTCATCAATGACCCTCATGATTAACATTAAAGGAGGGCACGATCCAAGGACCTCCTTCCCTAGACACAACTATAAATAGTGAGCCTAGTTATCATTGTAGAGGATACGAATTTTCTGGCTAAACTTATACTACATTTTATACAAAGCTTAATACAATCTTACTTTTTCGCTTTTTGATCTCATCATTGTTGTGCCCGGAAACTTTGTTCCCGGAACTGTCATCTCTGTTGTTTCATCTACATTTTAAGGCTAAGTATTATATATTTCTTCAATTATTATATTATTTCATGATTAAATTAGTTCACTTTCTAAAAATCACATATAAATTCAACTGAATTGTTTTAGGGGTAAACATGTATTTACGTAAAACCAAACAATTTAATTTTGTCAGTTTGATTACATATGCACCCCATGCGAATAAGTTTTCACCGTTTAAATCCAAGTGTGACCTCGCACATATAGGAGAATGGTTTATCCACGGATCCTTTTGACTTAGTCAAGTTCGGCTGTTGCTTATGCATGCATCATGGCTTGACTATGCTAATGAGGATAAGAACTTACTTTAATATTTATAGAATCAGAGTGTATTCAAAATTTAAATTTTACAGGTTTTAAAATTATCACGTAATTTATAGCTCGTTTTAGTTATTTGATTCTCAATTAAATATTTATATTTATTGAATTTTTCGGCCAAACATGTACCTAATAGGTTGGCTCCGGATCCGCACACAACGATTGTGTTGGTACAAGAAAGGACGTCTGTTTATACAGTTGGTTGAATTAAAGATGCTATCGCAAAATAAAATCAAATATGTTATAAACAACTGTAAAGCAAATAAACTAAAGACAAGTATAGAGAGAAACTGATATATTATTGAACTTTCAAATTGATGTACATAATGAACTGAAATCTCTTCTATTTATAGAAGAAGGAAGCTGTTGTGTAAGCTGCTTGTAAGCTGCTTGTAAGCTGCTACTGTAAGCTGCTGTGTAAACTACTACAAATTGATGTGTAAGCTGCTTGTAAGCTACTGTTGTACCAGACATAGATAATCTTCTACCAGGGGTAATGTTTATCCATAACTGAGTACCGAAATGATAAGCTTTTTCAGGAAGCTTATTTCCAATAGAGTACCAAATAGATAAACATATTTACGGCGGAGTCCCACATGGATAAGCTTCTTCAGGAAGCTTGTGAACATCCATAATGTAATATATATTTATAACACTCCCCCTTGGATGTTCATTAAAAGATAATGTGTCTCGTTAAAACCTTACTAGGAAAAACTCCGTGGGAAAAAAATCCTAGTGAAGAAAAAAGAGTACACATATTTTGTAATACGCATTGCTAGGTGCCTCATTAAAAACCTTATAAGGAAAACCCCGTGGGAAAAACCTTAGTAAGTGAAAGAGAGTGCACCGCGTATTTTACTCCCCCTGATGAAAACCTTGTTTTAAATATTTGAGTCTCCGCATCCCAATCCTGTATACCATCTTCTCAAAAGTTGAAGTTGGCAAAGACTTGGTGAATAAATCTGCGGGATTGTCACTTGAACGGATTTGTTGCACATCAATGTCACCATTTTTCTGAAGATCATGCGTGTAGAATAATTTTGGTGAAATGTGCTTCGTTCTATCTCCTTTTATAAATCCCCCCTTTAATTGGGCTATGCATGCAGCATTGTCTTCGTATAAAATTGTGGGTCTTTTCTCACATTCCAGACCACATTTTTCTTGAATAAAATGAATTATTGATCTCAACCATACGCATTCCCTACTTGCTTCATGAATAGCTATTATCTCAGCATGATTTGAAGAAGTAGCAACAATAGATTGCTTTGTGGAGCGCCATGATATGACAGTACCTCCACATGTAAACACGTACCCAGTTTGAGATCTAGCTTTGTGGGGATCAGATAAATAACCTGCATCAACATAACCAACAAGATCTGCACTATCTTTGTTAGCATAAAATAAACACATATCAAGAGTTCCCTTTAAATATCGCAATATATGCTTAATCTCGTTCCAATGTCTCCGTGCAGGAGAAGAACTATATCTTGCTAGTAAATTAACAGAAAATGCTATGTCAGGCCTTGTAGCATTAGCAAGATACATTAGTGCACCAATTGCACTGAGATAGGGTACTTCGGGACCAAGGAGTTCCTCGTTCTCTTCTGGAGGTCGGAACAAATCCTTGTTCACTTCAAGTGATCGAACAACCATTGGTGTACTCAATGGGTGCGCGTTGTCCATGTAAAAGCGTTTTAAGACCCTTTCTATATAGGCAGATTGATGGATAAAGATCTCGTCTGCTAAATGTTCAATTTGCAGACCAAGACAAA
>ML299500.1:0-48226 GCA_005239495.1 Nicotiana undulata | reverse complement strand
TTGTTGTTCGTTGGCTTGCCTAACGCCACCGTTAGGTGCCATCACGACCTGGACCGGTTTTGGATCGTGACAGAGCAGTGGTATACACAGAATTTTTCATAAGCGGAGTCACCATTTCAAACCGCGAACAAGTAAGCAAATCTTTTTTAAAAGTACACAATTTGAATTATATTAATAAAACACAACTCAAGTATATTACTACAACTCTTCTCGATAAGTTTTTATTGTTTGAAATGCATTCAAAATAATCTCATTAGAAATAATACTAAATAAATTTTTTCTACATAAGGCACCAAACATTCAATTAAAACTCATCATTCATTTGATTTCACAAATTATTTTAATAAATTTTATTTTCGAGATTAAAGATGAACTGAAAGAAAAATCTCGAACTACTTATGGAAGCAACATCATTCTTCTATATTCAAATAACTTTATGTCGCTGGAGTGAGCAAATGGGACCCTCGACTAGTCAGTTCAACATTTTGTTAAGAACTAACGGGTCGTTTGATTGCCGGTTAAAGTTACGGGTATTAGTTATACAAGTATTAGTTATGCAGGTATTAGTTATGTAAATATTAGTTATGGAGGAATAAGTAATGTATGGATTATTTATGCATGGATTAATTACGCATGATATTTTTTGAATATTTGGTTTGTTGTATTCGAAATCAATATACATAATATAAATTTTAAAGTAAACTACTTATTTATTGATTTTGTCTCTAATAGATTGAGAAGAGTAAGAGCCTAACAGTAAGGCATCAATATCTCCATGCATGCTCTCCAAAGGGTTCGAACAGATCAATCTATCAAAGAAGCCTTTATGTTTAAAGTGATAGGGGTAAATTTGTCAGTTCAATATTTTATCCGTGTATTACTAATACATGTATTAGCTATTCCATCTTCTACCCCGCATAAAATAATACGTAGATTGACTCATAACTTAAACATATATCATTTATGCAGAATAGTGAAATGACAACCAACCATGGTATTAGTTATGATAAATTTTGTACAAAATAACTAATGGCTACTAAACATGGACAACTTTTCTCCTAACCAACTACCAAACGACCTCTAAAAGGTGAATAGGTCCCAACTTGTGTTTCCTATTTGTAGATTAAGAACATAAATTTTAAAATAAAAATTGATGTCACCTTACTTTATTTATTTTAGTTTTTGTTTCGACATTTCAATCACATATAATATTTAGTAGCATTTTCTGACGAAGCGGTATTATGTGACACCACTTTGCCTAATGTAGACTTGCCCCTGCAAGAGAGGCAAAGCCACCGTATTAAGCTATGTGGCATAATCATAAGATGGCAGGTGTAGATGTTTAGGACAAATTAAGCTCCAATAAAGTTGGAGTCTTAAAAATATTTTAAAATAAAAAGATGGAAAGAAAAAATTATCAATTCAAATTGGGGAGTAGTTTCAAGTTGGAGTTTAAAATAATGAAATAAAGAAACGTTTATTCAAAAAATTAAAAATATTATCAATTCAAAGTGGGGAATTGTTTCTTCCTAATTCAAATTGTTATCAATTAGTTACTCTTTTTGAATTTGAATTTAAACATACATATCCTTTTTTTTTTACGAAAACAATAATTGTTATCTATTGAAAATTACAAAAAAAATCTACTCCTCACTCTCTTTGAGATAGTGAAATACACACACTGACACAAGCCTTTAGTTTGGAAATAATTCTACTCTAGAATAGTTTAAGGAGAAAATAGGACCCCCATAATGGAAAGGTTTGTAGTTGGAAGTATGGTCATAGTTCGGGGGAGGGTGGGTGTACTTATGCATTTTTTTCCTTTTTCTTTTGTTGGTCATATATAACTAATCAGATAAAAAAATGAATTATTTTAAATATATTTTAGCAAAGTGCATGCATCAATTTGGGCTAATAATCACTCCAATTTTAGATGGGCTAGGAAGGACAAAGGATGGGTCAATGACCGGCCCAACCTTGGACGAGTTGAAGGAGTCAAATGGCTTTGGCTCGGATTGTCACCCCTACGTCACATGATTTGTTCATATTATAGAGAAAATTTTATATGCTGAAAGTATGACATTTTACGAAAAATGCCTACATATGGGGAGCTGAAAGAGAAAAGATAGTCATTTTTAAGATGGCTAGAGTTTTAATAGTTTTCTTGTATTTGTTTAACAGTAGTCAGAAGCAACAAGAATTAGAATAGCCTTTTCGTTTGCAATGTTAGGTAGTATTATAATAGCACAATCTTACAATAGTGATTTCTGAAAATTTCTCATGTATAAAACACCTTTAATCCAACAGAGTACCGGTCATTTGACTGTGTCATTGAAGATGAATCACAACAGGGTATCAAGTGGGCGATTTGGGATGATTTTGGGCAGGTCAAAATAAGATGAGCAGTGGTATACATAGAATTTTTTTCATAAGCAGAGTCACCATTTCAAACCGCGAACAAGTAAGCAAATCTTTTAAAAAAGAACACAATTTGAATCGTATTAATAACACAACTCAAGTATATTACTACAACTCTTCTCGATAAATTTTTATTGTTTGAATTGCATTTAAAATAAGCTCATCAGAAATAATACTAAACATTTTTTCTAGATAAGGCACCAAACATTCAATTAAAACTCATCATTCATTTGCTTTCACAAATATTTTTAATAAATTTTATTGTCAAGATTAAAAATAAACGGAAAGAAAAAAAAATCGAACTTTTTATGGAAGCAACATCATTCTTCTAAATTCAAATAACTTTATGTCGTTGGAGTGAGCAAATGTGACCGTTGACTCGTCAGTTTAACGTTTTTTTAAGAACTAAAAGGTCAATAGTTCAAACCCGACTTGTGTTTCTTTTTTGTAGATTATATTAAGCACAAAAATTTTAAAATAAAAATTGATGTTGTGTAGCTAACTCGCGACCTCAATTACTGATTTGAGGCACTATATAGCACGACCTGTTTAGCACCTTTTATTTATTCTAGTTTTTGTATCGACATTTTAATCAAATATAAATATTTAGTAACATTTTCTAACGAATTCTAAGGTAGATCTGCCCTTGCATGAGAGTCAAAGCCACCATATTAAGCAATGTGGCATAATCCTAAGATGACAAATGTTAGAGGCGTATCTAGGGGGGGGGGGGGTTCCATTGGGCCCGGGAACCCCTGCCCCCCGCCCTAAATCATTTATAGAAATGATTTATTTTTTCAAAAANGGGGGGGGGGGGGTTCCATTGGGCACGTGAACCCATGCTCCCCGTCCTAAATCATGTATAGTAATGATATATTTTTTCAAAAATATTTAAATGCATATGTGTGCACCCATGCTCAAAGTATTATATGATGTGATGATTATTGAGTGCACCTCTCTAGGTGAATTTGTGAGTTCAAATCTTATGTCAATCTTGTTGTTTTTTCCTATTCTTTTCTAGAAGTAGACGTTCACGGGAGATGGGTGTGTCTGGTGTTGTTTTTGCGTATTAATTAAGTACTTTTTATTTTTATTTCTTTTTTTGTTTGGTTTATTCTTTCAAAATTTTCACATTGAAATGTCTGTTCTTCTTTTATCGCTGTAAAATCTTATATGATTATACAAAATATATATATTAAAACTAGTAGAAGTGTATGATGTAGCATATAGTCAACGGGTTCAACTGATCTCAATATTTTCAACATGAAAAATAGATATAGATGTAAGAAAATTACTATTTAAAAAAATAAATTGAACTTATAATTCTAAAAGTGCATTGGGTACGCAATCGTAAGAACTAAATGTTGAATACGTAAAATTTTGTATTCATAATCCACCTCTTCTTAATAGTGCACCCATCCTGCCATCCTGGATCGACCTCTGACAAGTGTAGATGTTTAGACAAATTAAGCTCCAATAAAGTTGGAGTTCTAAAACCATTTTAAAATAAAAAAAATGAAAAAAAAACTACCAATTCAAATTGAAAAGTAATTTCTTCCTAATTCAAATTGTTAATAATTAATTACTCTTTTGGGACTTGAATTTAAACATACTTAACTTCTTTTTTTACGAAACAATAATTGTTATACATTGTTACAAAGTATATATTTATTTAAAAAATTACGCTCCTCACTCTCTCTCTCTGAAAGAGAGTGAAATACATACACAGTCACATAAGCCTTTTGTCACGACCCAAATTCTGTTACGGTCGTGATGGCGCCCAACACCGGGGTCAGGTAAGCCAACACCTATCTACTAGTGAGGTTACTTTACATGTTTAAGTGATTAAAATCTCTTTCAGGGTTTTAAGGTAAGAAATTCATTAAAAACAACATTTAAACGTAAGCACGTGAGATTATGTAGTTCAAAGGTATTGCCAGCACATACAACTCCGCAAAATACCAGGCAAAAACTATAAAGTGTGCCAGAACCTAGTGTCACAAGTCAACAGGCGACTGAGAAAATCTACAATATGCTACTAATAAATGCACTACTGTCTGGAAGGTAATAGACAATAATATCCTAAAACTATAAGCAGAGGACTCCACAGTGCTGTCGGGATCGCCAAGGGAAGCAGCTCACCGTGTAGTCAGCCGAATAGAAACTCTCAACGATGGCCACCAGAATAGTGACCAGATGCAACTGCCTCAGAACTTGTACAATTAAGTACAGAAGAGTAGCATGAGTACATATATATTTAAATATGTACTCAGTGAGTATCCCGTCTAAACTTGAAAGGTAGTGACGAGAAGTAGACGTATTACTCACTAGGTCAATAATAATAATATATTGCAACAAGATTAAACAAGAGCAAATAATTATGGAAAACGGGTAGGCTTGGAGCAGTCAAGTATACAAGTAAAATCTCCCTTTCAATATTAGACAACAATAGTAAATAGAAGCCTCGAGTTTCCTTCCAGACCAAACAATTTAAATAAGGATAATTTATGACAAAAGCTCTCAGACAGATAAATAGCATGTAATATGCCGAAACGTACGGCCGAAGAGTCGCAATAATTTAAATGTGCAATGCCGAGGGTCGACGGCCCAAACCATAAATGCATCTATTACTTCGCTCACGAATCGATCATGTAACGCGATTAACATAATATAAGGCTACCCCGCTCACGAATCATGCATGTGACTCGGGTGCTCGTAACATACACATAATCATTAGGAAAGCCTTAAGAGGAGTTCTGGTGCATGATTGGAAATATAGAATCAATATTTAAATTTACAAAATACCCGCTATTATTTCCATATCAACTTCAGGGATACCAACCAACCGAAGGTACATGAAAGTATACAGGCAAGACACGTAAAAACATGCTTGTGAATCCTAAAACTACCCAACATAGCATATTAGTTGCTACGCACGGACTCTCGTCACTTGGTGCGTACGTAGCCCCCGCAAATAAGGACATTCAGTCAATCACAATTACCTATGGGGACAATTCCAATCTTACAAGGTTGGAAAGGAGACTCACCTCGCGTAGAACCTACTCCTCGGGTCAAGAAAGTGCCCGAAACTCCAAACTCGTCGCCCAATGACTCGTAACTAACCAAATATTATTTAAATACATCAATATACGTTCAAAAGTATGAAACTCTACTACTAATTAGGCTAATTCACCATTCTTGAAGAAATCCCAAAATACACCCCCCAGCCCACATGCTCGGATCCCGGAAATTTTCGAAGAAAACACTCACCCATAGCCTAAGGATAATTTTTATATAAATTTCATGAGATTTCATGGTGAAAAAGTGGTGAAATTCCCGTAAATTCATAAACCCTAAGTTTTCACTCCAACCCCTTTCCTTTTTCTTTTGTTATGGTCATATATAACATGTCAAATAAAAAAAAAGAAATTATTTTAAAGATATTATAGCAAAGTTATTCATGCAGTAATTTCGGCTAATAATCACCCCAATTATAGATGAGTTGCGATTGACAAATTGGCAGATCAATGACTGGCCCAACGTTGGACAAGTTGAAGGGGTCAATTTGAGCTCAGATTGTCACCCCTATGTCACATGATTTGTCCATACTACAGAGAAAGTTTTATTCGCTGAAAGTATGACAATTTACGAAAAATGCTGCATACGGGGAGCTGAGAACAGAAAAGATAGTCATTTTTAAGATGGCTAGAGTTTTAATACTTTTTTTGTATTTGTTTAACAATAGCAAAGTAGTCAGAAGCAATAAGAGTTAAAATAGCCTTTTCGTGTGCAATACTAACTAGTATTATGCGGACTGAACGAGTCTTCCCTTTTCATGACTAATCAAGGTTGGATCATGATTGGTCACAGTTCAACCTCGTGTTATATCAAGCCTCAGTACGAAGTTAGATTGCTGAACCCTTAATTCAAAGACTAGTCAAGAACGAGATCAGCGAAGATCGAGACCAAGCGGAACGGAGATCGAGCGAGATCGAAGGAGGTTTACCTAGCCAAGTAACGGTAAGCCGAAATATATGTGATCGAGCAAGGATCACGGCGGAAATCTCGGCACGTATCAAGATGAGGCCGGTTAATTAGCCAATTATGAAATTTCGTACTATTTTTAGAATTGTACCATAAGTAGACTCTATTATATAAAAGGGGTTCTTATCAATTGTAAAGATACGAGATTCACGCAATTCAAAGCAATTATAATAGCACAATTTTACAAAGTTCTCTTTTAAAAGTTAACTTGTACCTATGAACAAAAACCAGAATAATCTCCTCTAGTTTCATTATGCCCGTTTTCATATCTTGGCGTGTTATATTAAATTGAAGGGGAGGAAGGAAACCAAGGAGTTTATATGTTGTACACAAAATTATTAGTATATGGATACGGCATCTTAATTATACTTGAAATAAACAACATTCAGTTTCAATAAATGATGTCCCTCATCGGCCGGCTAAAAGCAAACCAAAGAGTTGGAGGGGTATAGAACCATGGCAAGGAGCTACACTAGAACATACTTACCTGGACGGGGTCAATGGACGATCAATAAGACCCATGGCCTAGGTTGGTAACCTCCATTGCACTTTGGAGGGGTGCCCGCCTAAGGTCAACCCAAGTGGTTGAGCCTACGTCATAATTTGTGATAGTGGGGGCCTGCGTTCGCGCGGCCCCTATCAATTCTTCACTTAAAATTTTCTGCTCAATGGGTTATATGTTGTCTAATGGCCCAGAATTCCAATAATGAGGTTTTTTTCTGCATGATTTTATTGAACAGTCTGTGAGCATGATCCCAAAACATGCCTATAAAAGATGAAATTCAAACTCTTATTGTAACTGAAATTCAAACAACCTGATGCTGCTATGCTTTCTTCAATTTCAAACACTAGAAAGATAAAACCTCATTATAGGTTCAAGATATTTAGTCCAACACATTCTGTGCAACATTTCATGATAATCAGGTTATGAGCATCTATTTCTGGCCAAATCAACGCTTAAATACTATGCAAATTAATCAAACAACGAAGTAGGCAGAAAAGCAAAGCCGTTTCCATTTGAGATGTAGAATTTCAAACATAGCAAAGTTCAGTAAGGCAGAAAACAAGAAGCGTGCGGACTCCCACACCGAAACAAAAAGAGTAAATCCAAACTTCTTGTCACAATTAAAATGCTAGCACAAGTGGAGCCAAAAGCTCACGCAGCCATGCAGTGAGCACAAAGCGAACTATTCTTTCGCCTTTTACTAAAGAATACCGTGTGCGCGCTGCATTTAGTGGCATACACCTATTTTTGGAGGGGTTCTCTTTATTGAGTGCCCCCAGTAACTCCAGGATAAAGGTGGAATCAACTGGTAGACTTTGTGGGTTTTTCTGTGTTAATCCTTCTGAATGAATATCATAATTTAGCATTACTGCTTTGGTTTGATATATTTTCTTATGTTTATTTTAGTTGTTTGAAAAGGTATATCAAATTTAAGTTGAGTTGTATGGTATATTACTTGTTATTCTTGCGAACGGTATCATGTCTTTTGATTTAACATTTGCAAGTAATATATGACATAGGAATATTATTTTGATTCATGCAGAGGCATATACAAAGGATAATCTCACTATAACAGAGTTGACTCTTTGTAATATTGTCTTGAAAATTTATTCTTGTTAAGAATTTAGCTTTGATTGTGCTTTCCCCATACACTTGTATCGCCATTTGATTCTTAATACTATACTAACCTTTTTTACTTTGTATTCTAATTTTTTTAATCTCTAATGCTCTTTTTATGAAATAAATTTATGTACACTAAGATTTTTTTTAACTTGAAAAATAATGTTACTCATATGATGACTTCAAAAAAAATACTTGAATTGGATTCCCTTGCTAAATAAAGAAATAATTTATCTTAGGTTGATCATGTAATGACCCGGCCGGTCGTTTTGAGAGTTAGAGCTCTGATCCCCTAATAACTATTTTCCCCACGTTTGTTTCTGCTATTGGGACTTGACGGAGTGATTAGTTATGGAATTCAGAGAGTTTGGGACACTTAGTCCCTAAATGTGAGTTTAAGCCTTAAAATTTGGACTGTAGTCGAAACTGTGCGAAGACAGATCCGAAATAGAATTTTGTCGACTCCGTTAAGTAATTTTGGTGTTAGGAGCACGTCCAAAATGTGTTTTCGAGGTCTGTAGTAAATTTAGGCTTGAATTGGCGAAAGTAGGATTTTCGAGGAATTTTTTTGATATCGAGCTTGTAATGGAATTCCGAGAGTGGCTATAGGTTCGTAGTGTCATTTGTGACATGTGTGTCAAATTTGAGGTCATTCGGACTAGTTTTGACGTGTTTCGGCATCGTTTGTAGATTTTTGGAAAAATGCTAAGTTCTTAGGCTTGAATCCATGTTTAATTCTTGTTTTTGGTGTTATGTGATGTGGTTTGAAGGCTCGACTAAGTTCGAATGAGGTTATAAGACTGGTTGGTAGGTTTGGTTGGGGTCCCGGGGGCCTCGGGTGTGTTTCGGATGCTCAACGGGAAGGAAATTCGACTTAGGCAAACTCTGATGTTGCTGGTTCTGGTGTTTCACACTTGCGGATGGGAGCCCGCAGGTGCGGATACACAGGTGCGGTAGATGTTTGGACAGTTGCGGAAAATGGTCAGGGTCGGCTGGGCTCGCAGATGCGACTGGGTGTCCGCAGATGCGGCCCAGGGGTCGGAGGTGCGGACCCAGTCCTTTAAGTGATTTTGTCGCACCTGCGATGACTCTTCCGCAGGTGCGGCCCCATGAGCCGCAGATGCGGAAATCACTGTGCAGAAATAGAGAATTCGAGGGTTTGAAATTTCATAACACTAAAATCAATTTGGAGCTCGATGGGAGACAATTTCTCTAGGGATTTTGAAGGAAAATCATTGGGTAACGAATTCTTACTCTAATTTGATCATAATACTCTAATCTATTGTTGTTTTCCTCTTCTAATTAAGGAATTTGAGGGTAAAAGTTTGAAATGGGAGTAAATTTCCCCAATTGAAAATCCGAGTTTTGAGTGAGATTTTGACGTCGGATTTTGATGATTTTTGTTCGAGTGTGCTCGTGAGTGAACGGGTGTTCATAATTTGTAAATTTTACCCGATTTTGAGGCGTAGGCCGGGGGGAATATTTGGGGTGATTTTCCTAATTTCGCGTTTTAGCTTCGAATTAATTAGTTAATTTAGTTACTTAAAGTTATATTTACATTATGCAATTAATTTGAATAGATTTGGGCCATTTGGAGTCGGGTACTCGTGGAAAGAACGTGGTTTCAAGTTGGTTTGAACGGTTGAGGTAAGTGACTTGCCTAACCCTGTGTTGGGGACTTCCCCTTTAGGATGTTTGATAATAATTGTTGTGTGGGTGCCGTGTACGTGAGGTGACGAGTACGTACATGGGCCGTTATTGTAAAACCCCCATTTTCCTTCGAAAATCATAAATTGTTTTCTCCTATTAAATTGCTTTTAATCTTTTAAATTGTTTAACTTAAAGTAGGAAAGCATGCTTACAGGTTTGATATTCAATTGCCTATTTGACACTCTGTGCGCCATGCTTAGTTATATTATTGCTTTTTCATACCCGTGATTAGATGAAGTGTATAAATTGATGTCATACTTGTCATTTATCTTGCATCACATATTTAAATTTGGACTACGGACAAATTCCGGGAGATCCCCCAGCACTACATATTTGTCTTAGGACTACGGACGTATTCCGGGAGATCCCCTTCTACTGCATATTTAAATTGGGGCTACAAACGTATTCCGGGTGATCCCCATGTACTGCATATTTATTTTGGGACTACAGACGTATTCCGGGAGATCCCCCTGTACTGCATAATCATCTGGAACTACGGTATGGTATCCCGGGAGATTCCACCTTGTGTTTTCCTTGTTCTGAGCCGAGGGCTCTCTTTACTGTTAAGTTTTCGAACATTTTCTTTAACTATTTACTGTAGAATTTACTTATCTCTTTTATCGTTTTAAATTGTTTATATTGATTCCAGTAGGGCCTTAACCTGACCTCGTCACTACTTGACCGGGGTTAGGCTTGGCACTTACTAGGTACCAAATGTGGTGTACCCATGCCCTTTCCTGCACATGTTTCGTGTGCAGATCCAAGTACGTGATATCAACCTCGTGGATAGTATTTGCTGTTGATTCTAGGAGACTGTGATAACTGAGGAACTTTACCTACTATTTACTCTCGTTTACTTAGGTTTTGGGCCAAAATTGCACTAAGGTACTCCCGAAAACTAATGCAAGGTGCTTAAATTGCATGTTTCGAGTTAAATTGAATAGAATGGATAAAGATAACTCAAACATGAGCCAAACGTGCACAACCCAGGAACCCAGCAAAAGCGCTGCGAGCGCGATTATTTCGCTGCAGCGGAAGACATTCCGCTATAGCAGAATTCTGATCGCGGCCACAAACTAAACTTCAGAGAGATGTGTTTTGGGCCTTTGGAACCGCTAACAACGCCAAAAATCTGTTGCCGCGCTTTTCCTTTCAGCTGGAGCGCTTAATAATCCACTGGGAGCAGAATACCAGGTTCAGAGAGCTGTTAAAAATGATCCTCCACAAGAGCGCGACCGGTGTTAAAATTATGCTAACGCGCTTTCAAGATCCGCTGAGGTGCTCAATATTCCGCTGGGAGAGAAACCAAGTTTCAGAGAAATGCCAATTCAAGAACCGCGGTCCGCGTTTATAATTCCACGGCAGCAGAATCCATTCCGCTGAGGCGCTCAGTTTTTCGCTGACAGCGGAATCTCCGTAGGGGAAATTTTGTCCTGTATTTTCAGATGTGTATAAATACTTCTTTTTCTCATTTTTAGGTTATCAGATATTGTAAGGAGCTCGTGAATACTATCTTTTTACCCTTTTGAGTAAGTTTAGCTTAGATTCTACCATTACTCTTAGATTTTATCTTTGTAATCAACTTTTATGGAATTAATTTCATCTTCTATTTTGATTTCTTCCATGAATATGAGTAGCTAGACCCATAAGCTAGGGTTGTAACCCAACCCTAGTGTGGATTTCTAGTAGGTCTTCTATTTTAGGATGAACTTGTGATTGGGTCTGTGATTTTTAGTCTATTTCATGCTTAATTCATTGAATTAGTGGTTGCAAACACTGATTCATGCCTTTTTGACTAGGGTTATTCTTGAGAAAGATGACCCAAGTCTAGGTAAAATTGGATAACAAGGAATTGGGTGAATTCAAGAGATTGATAGCCCCAACTAAGGGGTAGAGACTAGAGATAGTAATACCCGACTTGAGACATTTTATTTGCTTTGTTGAAACGCCCAATTAGTCTTGAGGAAGCCAATTCAGGCAAAGTCACCCAAACTACCGAGAGGTATTGGGTGAGTAATTTAGTATGAGGTTATATCACGTGCCCATGATTCACAAGTCTATCATAGATTTTTGATTCTGTTAGATACTCGCCTAAGGATAAGTTGTATCCCTAGTGCTTATAAATACTTGATAAAAACCCACAAAACACATTGTAGCTGGTTTGATAATAGTAATCTTTAGAATTAAACTTAATATAGAAACAAAACCATCCATGTTTAGAAGAGCAATTAAGAACAAGACACACTACTAAATCGAATAGAAACTCGACTCCAATTGTATAACTTCCTGTGGATTTTGTTCCCGATCCTATCGGGTAAAAGCCACTTCAACCTTGCCTTGCCATTTAATAGTGGTATAGGTTGGCAACGATCAGACTGCAAGGTATTTCTGCCACGTCCGCAGAATCCTCAGAGTCCCCTTCCATTCTATCGTTTAGAGTCTACTTATGTACTTTCCAGACTTGTTTAGAGCTATAGTAGTTATTAGAAGCTTGTTACTAGTTGTGACATTCCGGGTCATTGGGATGGATGTTTTGTACATGCCGAGCGACATCGTTATGTTATTCAGATTATGTCCTTATTTCTTTCTTTATTGTGTTTTTAATTCAGTTTTATCCACAAAATTAGGCTTACCTAGTCGTAGAGACTAGGTGCCGTCACGATACCTTTCGGAGGGTAAATTGGGTCGTGACAATTCAGATTCTTAATATCAGTTCATCTATTTTTTGAATATTTAATCATAATTATAATTTTATTACTGTAAATTTTATCTTCAAAGAGTTAAAAGATAGATCTGACATTCCACATTTAGATCTTTATGTTTGCAGAATCATTAGTAGTATTGACTCTTACCAATCATTAATGTCATGTTGACACTATTGGAGCAACGAGGATATTTCACAGGTGCTCCCCACCAGAATGCTTACAAACACCTTAAAGGATTCGTGGATACCTGTTGGGGTAGCAAGCAAAGCAACGTGTCAGAGGATGCTTTGAGGCTCAGATTATTTCCTTTCTCTCTTCGAGGGAAAGCACTGGATTGGCTTGAACGACTCCCCAATCATTCCATCACTACATTGGATGAGTTGGTGGATAAGTTCATTACCTAGTTTGTTTTCTCCCGGACACATGGCAGCTTTAAGAGATGAGATATTGGCATTCAAGAAGGAACAAAATGAGCCACTTCATGAGATTTGGGAGCTATATAGAACAATGCTCAAGGAATGCCGCAACAATGACATGACTGATGCTATGATTCAACAAACATTATACCGAGGCATCAACATAACCAATCAGTGTGTGGTTAACCAATTAGCTGGGGGTAATTTCATGAAGTTGTCTTATGATGAAGCATGTGATATTCTGGATGAAATGGCTGACACTTCGTCAGCATGGAAAAGTCGGGAAAAATGTGCCCCAAGGTGACCCCAGTGTGATCAACCTCCATAAAGAACTTCAAGATCATGGCCAAGCTATTGCTGAGCTAACTAAACCTATGAACCAACTTGCCAAGGCACAACTTCAGCAAATCCAATGACCCAAGCAAGTACATGCAGGGGGGGTGTCAATTTATTGGGTAAGAGGCGAAGACAATGCAACCAACAAATTCAAAGCAACAATGATCAAAGTGAGGGAAGGTTTGAGTGGATACAACAATGATGACCCGTATGATGATCCAAATGAGTATGTGATGTATGCAAGCAATTTCCAAGGACAAAGGAACAATCAAGGGAACAACCAAAATTGGAACAATCAAAGGAAAGGGAACTAGAACAACAATAACAACTCAAGAAATCGGGGGAACAACACTCAACAATAGAGAGGCAACAACAAAAATTGGAACGGGAACAATAATAGCAATTGGGGTGAAAACGGTAATCGGGGGTCGGGATTTCAAAGGCCCTCGATGTATCAACAACCCAACAATCCACCCCCGTATCAATCCAAAGGTCAGAGTTATCAAGCAATGATATGGGCCGGATCGAGAAAATGTTTAACCAGATGATGGAACGGAATGCAGATTCAGATGCTCAGATTGCCTACCACACTACCTCAATCTGTAATCTTGAAGTCTAAATGGGACAAGTATCACAGGCTTGAACACTCGCAAAAAGGGGGAACTACCTAGTGACACGGTGGGGAACCCTAAGGGTGGGAACAACAACAATACTTGACACACAATGGCGGTGACCACAAGGAGTGGTCAAGGTGGTGTTGCTAGTTCTTCCAAGCCAAAAAGGGGTTTTTGTGATGATGATGAGATGCAACATGATGAGGTTCCTATTGAGGTTGAACAAGTGATTGAAGAACCGATAAATGGTGGAGTGAGTATTGACATCAATGATAATAAGGAGGAAATACAAAATGATGTGAACCCGTCTAGGGAACACGTAACTGACATACCCGATCCGGTTGTGCCAAAAACCAAGGCTCCATTTCCTAGGACTCCTCCTCCCTATCCGCAAAGATTGGCAAAGCAGAGGAATGAGAATTAGTTCAAAAATTTCATAGAAATGATGAAGAGTTTGTCTATCAATGTTCCATTAGTTGAGGCTCTTGAACAAATGCCCGGGTACGCCAAGTTTATGAAAGACTTGGTGACAAAGAAGAGATCCATGGAGTGCGAGACAATCAAGATGACCCACCAAGTGAGTGCAATTGTGCACTCAATGGCACCCAAGCTAGATAATCCCAGAGAATTCACTATCCCTTGCACCATTGGTAGTGCGGACTTTGCCAAGGCACTATGTGATTTGGGTGCTAGTATCAATTTGATGCCTTATTCTATCTCTAAAACTTTGGGAATTGGCCAACCGAGAGCAACTTCGATGCGGCTTCAAATGGCGGATAGAACTATGAAGCGGCCCTTGGGTATCATTGATGATGTTTTGGTGCGGGTCGACAAATTCATCTTGCTAACTGATTTTGTGATATTGGATTGTGAGGTTGACTATGAAGTGCCAATTACCTTAGGAAGACCTTTCCTAGTAATGGGGAAGGCTTTGGTAGATGTGGAGGCTGGTGAGCTCACCTTTCGGGTGGGCGATGAAAAGGTCATTTTCCATGTATGCAAGTCAATGTGGCAACCAAATAGTACGGAGGTATGCTCTTTTGTGGATCTAGTCACTGAGGTGATAATTGATGAGATAAGCTCAATGATCAATGTTGAAGATCCCATGGAAGCGGTATTATTGAACCATGAAGATGTTGTGGCGGATGGCTTAGTTGAGTGTACTAATGCATTACAAGGCATGTGTTCTTATGCTTATGGACCCCGCAAACTATCCTTGGATTTGTAAAGTCGAAAAACTCAACCGACGAAGCCCTCAATCGAGGAGCCACCAACCTTAGAGTTGAAGCCTCTTCCACCACACCTCAGGTATGAATTCTTGGGGCCCGCTTCTACTTTGCCAGTTATACTTTCTGCTTGCTTAACCCAAGTGCAAGTAAATTCAACTCTTGAATTCCAAAAGAGATCTAAGGAAATTGGATGGACTTTACCAGTTATACTTTCTTGAAGATGATGCAAAACCATCCGTAGAACATCAACGGAGGTTGAATGAGGCAATGCAGGAGGTGGTCAAAAAGGGTATCATCAAGTGGTTTGATGCTGGGGTCATTTATCCAATATCTGATAGTGCTTGGACTTCACCAGTATAGTGTGTTCCAAAAAAAGGTGGTATGACAGTGGTGCAGAATGAACGTGACTGGTTGGAGGGTTTGTATGGATTTCAGTAAACTGAACAAGGTGACCCGAAAGGATCACTTTCCATTTCCATTTCTGGACCATATGCTTGATAGACTTGTTGGGCGGGCCTTCTATTGTTTCTTGGACGGGTATTCAGGATACAACCAGATCCTTATAGCCCCAGAAGATCAGGAGAAAACAACCTTCACCTGTCCCTACGGGACATTTGCTTTTTCAAGGATGCCATTCGGCTTGTGCAATGCACCCGCCACATTCCAGCAGTGCATGATGGCAATTTTCACGAACATGGTAGAAGATTTCTTGGAGGTGTTTATGGATGACTTCAGCGTGGTCAGGGACTCATTTGAGAAGTTTTTGAAAAATCTTGATAAAGTTCTCGCTCGGTGTGAAGAAACCAACCTTGTGTTGAATTGGGATAAATGCCATTTCATGGTCAAGGAGGGAATATTCCTCGGCCATAAAATCTCAAAATATGGCATTGAAGTTGACAAATCCAAGATCGAGGTTATTTCCAAGTTGCCTCCTCCAACTTCCGTAAAGGGAGTCCATAGTTTCCTTGGGCATGCGGGATTTTACCGGAGATTCATTAAAGATTTTTCAAAAGTGGTTAATCGCCTATGCAAGTTATTGGAGAAGGACGCCAAGTTTGAGTTCAATGAGAAATGTATGAAATCCTTTGAGTTGTTGAAGCATAAGTTAACTACCATTCCAATAATCACCGTGCCAAATTGGAGCTCTCCTTTTGAGCTCATGTGTGACTTAAGTGACGTGGTGGTGGGAGCGGTCTTGGGCTAATGGGTGAACAAAATTTTTCATCTCGTATATTATGCAAGCAAACCATGAATGTCGCCCAAGTTAACTATACCGACACAGAAAAGGAATTGTTGGCTATTGTGTTTGCAATGGAGAAATTTAGACCCTACCTTTTGGGCGCCAAGGTGATTGTTCACACTGATCATGCGGCGCTACGATACTTGATGACGAAGAAGGATTCAAAATCTAGGCTTGTGATGTGGGTCTTATTGCTCCAGAAGTTTGATCTTGAAATTGTTGATATAAAGGAAAGTGAAAATCAAGTTGCCGATCATTTGTCCCGGTTGGAGGAGCAAGGAAAGCCAAAAGATGGCCTTGAGATCAATGATGCCTTTCCAGACGAGCAACTCCTTTAAGTCTCTATGCACGACTTGCCTTGGTTTGCGGACAACACCAATTTTCTTGTTGTCGGTATTGTCCCGTGTGAGCTCTCTTCTAACCAAAGGAAGAAGCTTAGACGAGACAACTTGGATTACTATTAGGATGAGCTGTACTTGTTTAAAATTTGCAATGATGGAGTTATTCGCCAGTGTGTCCTAGAGGAAGAACAAAAATCCATTCTTGATTCTTGCCATTCCTCACCCTACGATGGTCATCACAGTGGGGCAAGGACAACTTCTAAAGTTTTGAGTTGTGGGATATATTGGCCAACTTTGTATAAAGATGCGAGCGAATTGGTGAAGATGTGTGATGAGTGTCAAAGAGCGGGTGGCATATCAAAGAAGGATGAAATGCCCCTCACAACGATCCTTGAAGTTGATATATTTGATATATGGGGCATAAACTTCATGGGCCCTTTTATTAGTTTGTGTGGTAATACCTAAATTCTAGTGGCGGTGGATTATGTATCAAAATGGGTCGAGGCCGTGGCCTTTCCCAACAATGAATCCCAGAGTGTAGTTGCTTTTCTCAAGAAGAACATTTTCACACGGTTTGGGACACCCCGGGCAATCATAAGTGACTGGGGATCTCATTTTTGTAATATGGCTTTTGATACATTGCTTGCCAAGTATGGGGTAAATCACAAAGTGTCCACTCCTTACCATCCTTAAGCCAGTGGGCAAGTTGAAGTTTCAAATTTGGAAATAAAGAACATCTTGTCCAAGACCATGAATGCCAATAGGACCGATTGGTATAGAAAGCTTGATGATGCACTATGCGCATATAGGACCGCATTCAAGACCCCGATCGGTATGTCCCCGTACTGGTTGGTGTATGGTAAAGCATGCCACTTGCTAGTTGAGTTGGATCATAAGGCACTATGGGCTTTGAAAAAGTTGAATTTGTATTGGGGCACTGCTGCAAATCTCCGTGTTGATCATCTTAATGAGCTTGACGAGTTTAAATTTCATGCCTACTCAAGCTCTTCATTGTATAAGGAGAAAATGAAGTATTTGCATGACAAGTATGCCAAGAACCGGGAATTCAAAGTGGGTGATTTGGTATTACTCTTCAACTCCCGGCTTCGACTCTTTCCGGGCAAGCTCAAATCAAAATGGAGTGGTCCATTCGAGGTGGTGTTGGTCACACCTTTTGGTGCCCTTGATCTAAAAAACAAGAATGGTGAAATTTTTCGTGTGAATGGGCATCGTGTCAACCACTACTTGGGGAAGTTTGAGGATAGCCACGTGGTGGCTTTCTTGAAGGTCAAGTGATCATGGTAACCTGCGTCGTGCCACGACGTTAAATCAGGCGCTTCTTGGGAAGCAACCCAAGCTTTTCTTCTCTTTCTTTTTGTTTCTTTTTCATAGATTAGATTTTCTTGAACTAACCTGTTTGTGACATGTGTGTAGGGTTTGGTTGATGCAGTGCAGGAACACATTCTGGAAGGTGGGCTAAATATGTACAAAAATGATGTAGCGGAAAAAATTGCTCGGTCAGCAGTCTCATAAGCGCTACAACGGAATGGCCCGCGGACGCAGACTGGAGGAGCTCAAAAATAGGCTCTCTGAAGTTTGAGTCCACTGCAGCGCCCAGAATTTCGCTGACATCGGTTGGTTTACGCTGCATCGAACAAAATTCCGCTGACATCGGAAATTCTCAAGGGCTAGCTCTTCAAAAAGGAAAAAAGCGCGGTCAGCGGTAAAAATCCACTACCGCGCTCGGTAAGTCGGTGTGGGCCCCATTCCCTAGTATAATATATAGAGGGACCCCCTTCTTTACCCATTTCACCCATTTGCATCCCAAAACTCTCTTTACTGTTCATATCCCTTTTTCACTGTGCATTTAAGCTTCAAAATTCTAACAAGTTAGCATCCTAAATCAACATCTAATAGTGGTATGTTCATAATCGTTGATTTTAGTTGTAAATTTTTCATCTTTTTGTTTGTTCTTCTTAATTTTCTCTTCTTAAATGGGGTAATTATAGACCAAAGTCTTAAGCATGTGTCACCAGGTGGGTAATAATCAACGGGTAGTGATTTCTTGTTGCCTAATAGGGTATAAGGTTCTCAATTTCAAGTACTTCGAGTCCAATTTTGTTAGAATGTTAAAACCCTAGTTCTGAAAAATGTTGTCAATGCGTGTTGAATTTAAATTCCGCTGCAGCGGACCAAGAATCCGCGGTCAGCGGAATACTCTAAGATCAAAATTTTAAATGATAATTTCTGCCGCAACGACCAAAAATCCGCTGACAGCGGTTGGCTTTCCGCTGCAGCGGACACTTTTCAGCGGTCAGCAGTTTGAACCTTCAGAGAGGTAGTCTGATTCCCCCAATTCCGCTGCAGTGACCATTTTTCCGCTGACAGCGGTGGCTATTCCGCTGCAGCGGTTACTTTTCCGCTGACAGCGAATTTGTCTGTGGGCAACTATTTTGATTCTCTGCAACATCTATCCCTGTGCTTTTATTGGGTACGTGTATACCATGTTCTAATGATCTTCATTGACATGTTTGCAGACAATGGTTCATTTACGAGGTGCCTGAATCAAACAACCCAAAATGGGTGATTCTTCTAGAGGTCGTGGTAGGGGTAAACAACCGGCAACACCCCTAGGCCCGACAAAGGTTATAGGCCAAAAGAAAACACTCACAAGGAAAACTCCTAACCTATCAGATTCCAGTGAATACGTACCCTCAAATGAGGTTTCAAAGGGATATAGTGCTGCAGCCATGGCAGAAGCTCTGTCCCAACCTAGGCGTCTTGTCAACAAGCCTATTACATCAGCATCTTCAGACAACCTAGGTTTATCTAGTGACTCTTCACCTCCTCAGGACACCGGTGCAACAGTTCATTCCACCACACCTGCCTCAATCAATCTTGACAATGCTGATGATACCCCAGATGATGGCAGGGGTGGTGACACCCTAGCACAGGCAGGATGGATACTCCGGACCAGGAATCCATCAGTGTGGCAGGATCGTTTTCTCTCGAAAGCAGCCTACCACAAGTTCAGAGAGTGGTGGACTCAAAGGTCACTTGTTCCAGAGAGGCCATTCATTAAGAGAAACCTTCTATCCCACAACCCGAATGTCAAAAGACAATTAACTTAAAGGGTGGGGTGGAAATTCTTCACCAGCAATGTCCAGGACGCCAATGAATATGTAGTGAAGGAATTCTATGCCAATGTTTCCCACATAAAAAGGGCACATATATTACCCAAGTTAGGAACAAGAAGATTTTGTTCAATGGAGGTTCACTCAACAACTATGCGGGTTTCGATAATGAGGATGAGACTCTCTATCACGAGAAGGTGGATGTTGGGGATTTGGCTCGTCCATGGATGGCTTCTATTATTTCTCTCCCCGGGACTACTCCGGCGTGGTTGATACCAGGGGCCACGATTTTCAGAAACACACTGAGCTTTGAGGCTAAAGGTTGGGCGACATTGTGTGTAGCCAGATAGATCCCATCTTGCACGACAGTGACATGCCCCTCTCACATGCTCTTATTGTGGGGTAAATTATGTATGGCTTCCCGATCAACGTTGGGAATACCATGGCGAGGGTTATTAACGGGATAGTCCAGAAGAATGAAACCTCTTATTCCTTCCCCAACTTCCTCACTATGTAATTTCAGGACATGGGAGTTGAGGGAAGGGACGTTGTTGTGACAGTGAAGCCAAAGTCACCATTCTCCTGGTACAGCTTGAAGGGGACAAAAAAATCCAAGGCCAAGCGAAAAGCCACCACCTCCACTGCTCCTGGGACTTCTACTACTGCTGAGCCTTCTACTGCTGCTGAGGGGTCCACTGCTGCTGCCATCCCGGAGCCTTCCTATGGTCCTTCCATTGCCATTCCAGTATCAGTGCCCACCTCATCTACAAACCCTCATACTGCTCTGAGGGTGTGTCAGACATTGGCTGGTATCAACAACTGGCTGCATGTAGCTTTTTCTAAGCTCACTGACCTTTCTACTAAAGTTGCAGCCCAGTCAGCTCCAGCACAAATTCAGTTGCCTCCAACATTAGAGGAGACCTTGAGGAGCTTGGTTGATAACCAGAAGAAGATATTGGAGACCGTAGACACACATGGGGAGGAGATTCATTCTTTGGGGAAAGATGTGAAGAAAATTAAGAAGAGTCAAGATGAGTTGAAAAAGAGTCAGGTGGAGATGGAGAAGACTCAGGATGACTTGAAGAAGGAGGTCACCAAGCTCAAAGCAGCGGGGGACATCCCCCTTGATCTATTGATAGGAGAGTCGGCCCCTGCAGATCAGGCAACACAGGTTCTGGAGCAGGAGATTACCTCAGCCCCGGTGCCGTGAGGAGTCATTCCCATGACTGATGACATGGAGATACAACTTGAGGATCCATCGGGAGAGGCCTCTTCCCAGCCACAGGACCCTTCTCCAGCCACTGCCACTGATTCTTCCTCCACAGCTGACCCGACCCCCATGCAGACTGAGGCATCCTAGGGAGTTCTCTCTTACCCTCTCACCCTNCTGCTGCTCAGACAACACAGGTTCTAGAGCATGAGGTTACTTCAGCACCAGTGAGGAGAAGAGTCATTCCTCGTACTGATGATATGGAGATCCAGCAAGAGGAGCCAGCGGGAGAAGCCTCTTCCCAGCCACAGAATCCAGTTATTGTGACTGCCACTGATCCTTCTGTTGTAGCTGACCCGACCCCGATGCATACTAAGGCATCCTAGGGAGTTTTATCTTACTCTCTACCTCTTCCCCTACTCTATATATTTGCATTTAGCATTAAGGGCAATGCTACTCTTTATTGGAGGGGGTGGCCTCTATTGGTGATTCAGACATTTAGACATATTTTGGTTTGTAATAACTCCTGATACTACATTTCTTTTCTTTATTTGCATTTCTGTACTTTTGGTTTGTTTTATCTTTGGTATGTATGTATAAAGTTTCCTTTCTCATGTATATATTCATTCCCCCTTTGATGTATATTCTTCTTAATCCCCTATTGTACATATTCATTTTTACTTTTCGTATTTTTACTTTCTAACTTCTTTAGTATTTTCCTTTATAGTTTAGCTTCTTATTTTGTTTAGTAGCTTCTTTTTGAACTTATAGCTTCTTCTTTACTTTTTTGTTATCAATAAGCCCTTGGTTTTCTTAAGGTCACGGTTCTTTCCAAGGGTGGAAATTGTGTGAACCGGGTGTCACTTCCCTACGACGGATGATGTGATGACCTTCTTAAGGGATTGAGTTTGTTTTTCGTTTTGTTTTTGTTTTTCCTTTGTTTTAGCAGTATTGAATAAATGTGACTCGATAAGCTTCACTTGGCACCAGCATACTTACCTTTGACCTCATGGTTAGAGACAAAGTGTGGACGAGTCTAGATCTAGTTGTGAGCCTCAGAGTCTTGAGTTGACTAAAATTGTCGTCAAGTGGTGTTTATAGCCATAAGTGAGTCTTTAATCTTAATCGAGGTTGTTGTGGGCCCTCGACTCTATTCTCTTTAACGATCATGAGGCTTGAGAGGTGAGGTTTGAATTGCATATCTCGAGTGCCGTGCTTGAATGTCTAGAACTTGCCCCAAGTGTTTTTCTAGGCGAAATCTTAAGTTAGCTCGACTTGTTAAGTGATTATAGGCTCTCCTTGATTCCCTGTTGCAATTAAAGACTTCCATAGCCTACCATGATAGTATCCTTAGTCAAGCCTTTATCCGTTCTTTAGAGATTTCCATACCTTTTTTAGCCTAAGCCTATTTGTTCAAAAACCACGTTACAAGCCTTTATCCGTTCTCCAATGACCCTCTCTTGGCACCCATTCTTTCCTTGAGCACTGATGATGAACAATAGTCAAAATCATAAGTTTCGGGGAGAGACAAGAAAATTCAAAGTGATAAAAGGAATTGTCGGAAAAAAAAGAGGCCAATAAAAGGTTGAAAAGTCAAAAAGAAACTAATGAAAAAGGAAAGTGAAGGTTGAAAGGACTCAATGAAACAACGTTGAAAAGGCTTGGAATGATGGAAAAAAGGGAGAAACGTGAGCCTCAAATACAAGAAAGAGCGACAATGAGTCTCTCTAACTTCCCCAAGGAAGAAAAAAATGACTCAAAGAGTCAAGAAAAACATGAGTCAAAATGTGAAAATGGAGTGCTTAAGGAAAAATGTTCTATCATAGTTCATCATGTCCGAATTTTATCTAAAAAGCCTTCATTACATCCCGTTAAATCCCTATAGGATCTCAAGTTGAGTAAGCTTACATTAGTGGTAATTTACACGAGGGGCAAGCCTATGGTACTTAAAGCCGGACTGGTGGCATTCTTTTGAGAGTAAAGAGCGCACTTCTTGATGATCTTGGTTTTGAGAGTACATTCTATATGGTGAGATGAGCTTATGGAGAGTATAGGAGAAAGAGTATGGGATCCACATCGACTTAAGTGAGAGAGCGAAGCTCTTTGATGAAATGAGTCAAAGCTTTGGTGTCACATTAGACCTAGTGTACTAAGAAAGTCATTGCATAATATTGTCAATAATGCATTTGTGTTGAGGGTAATTGTTAGTCCCAATTGAAGCTTGATGAAGTCACATTTGAACAGCTGAAATACTTTATCTTTTTCTTGCGGAGGTGGGAGTTACCTTGTTTTCTTGAGGACAAGCAAAGACTTAAGTTTGGGGGAGTTGATAACTAGGGATTTTTACCTACTATTTACTCCCGTTTGCTTAGGTTTTGGGGGAAAATTGCACTAAGGTACTCCCGAAAACTAATGAAAGGTGCTTAAATTGCAGGTTTTGAGTTAAATTGAATAGAATGGCTAAAGATAACTCAAACAGGAGCCAAACTTGTACAGCCCAGGAACCCAGCAAAAGCGCTAAGAGCGCTATTATTTTGCTGCAACGGAAGACATTCCATTGTAGCGGAATTCTGATCGCGGTCACAAACTAAACTTCAGAGAGATGTGTTTTGGGACTTTTGGAACCGCTGACAGCGCCAAAAATCCTTTGCCGCGCTTTTCCTTTCCCCTGGAGCGCTTAATAATCCACTAGGAGCGAAATACCAGGTTCAGAGAGCTGTTAAAAATGATCTTCCACAAGAGCGCGACCAACGTTGAAATTCCGCTGCCGCGCTTTCAAGATCTGCTAAGGCCAATATTCCACTGGGAGCGAAACCAAATTTCAGAGACCTACAAATTCAAGAACCGCGATGCGCGTTTATAATTCCGCGGCCGCGGAATCCATTCCGCTGAGGCGCTCAGTTTTTCACTGATAGCGGAATCTCCGTAGGGGAATTTTGTCCAGTACTTTCAGTTGTGTATAAATACTTCTTTTTCTCATTTTTAGGTTATCATATATTGTAAGGAGCTCGTGAATAGTGTCTTTTTACCTTTTTGAGTAATTTTAGCTTAGATTCTACCATTACTCTTAGATTTTATCTTTGTAATCAACTTTTATGGGATTAATTTCATCTTCTATTTTGATTTCTTCCATGAATATGAGTAGCTAGACCCATAAGCTAGGGTTGTGACCCAACCCTAGTGTGGGTTTCTAATGGGTCTTCTATTGTAGGATGAACTTGTGATTAGGTCTGTGATTTTCAGTCTATTTCATGTTTAATTCATTGAATTAGTGATTGCGAACACTGATTCATGCCTTTTTGACTAGGGTTATTCTTGAAAGAGATGACCCAAGACTAGGTAAAATAGTCTGACAAGAAATTGGGTGAATTCAAGAGATTGATAGCCCCAATTAAAGGGTAGAAACTGGAGATAGTAATACCCGACTTGAGCCATTTCATTTGCTTTGTTGAAACACCTAATTAGGCTTGTGGAAGCCAATTCGGGCAAAGTCACCCAAACTGCCGAGAGGTATTGGGTGAGTAATTTAGTATGAGGTTATATCACGTGCCCATGATTCACAAGTCTATCCTAGATTTGTGATCCCGTCAGATACTCGCCTAGGGGTAAGTTGCATCTCTAGTGCCTTTAAATACTTGGTAAAAACCCACAAAAATATTGTAGCTAGTTTGATAATAGTAATCTTTAGAATTAAACTTAATATAGAAACAAAACCATCCATGTTTAGAAGAGCAATTAAGAACAAGACACACTACTAAATCGAATAGAAACTCGACTCCAATTGTATAACTTCCTGTGGATTTTGTTCCCGATCCTATCGGGTAAAAGCCGCTTCAACCTTGCCTTGCCATTTAATAGTGGTATAGGTTGGCAACGATCAGACTGCAAGGTATTTCTGCTACGTCCGCAGAATCCTCAGAGTCCTTTTCCATTCTATCGTTTAGAGTCTACTTATGTACTTTCCAGACTTGTTTAGAGCTATAGTAGTTATTAGAAGCTTGTGACTAGTTGTGACATTCCGGGTCACTGGGATGGATGTTTTGTACATGCCGAGCGACATCGTTATGTTATTCAGATTATGTATATTGCGTTTTTAATTTAGTTTTATACACAAAATTAGGCTTACCTAGTCGTAGAGACTAGGTGCCGTCACGATACCTTTCGGAGGGTAAATTGGGTCGTGACAATTCAGATTTTTAATATCAGTTCATCTATTTTTTGAATATTTAATCATAATTATAATTTTATTACCGTAAATTTTATCTTCAAAGAGTTAAAAGATAGATCTGACATTCCACATTTAGATCTTTATGTTTGCAGAATCATTAGTAGCATTGACTCTTACCAATCATTTTTCTTTCTTTCTCACACATTTATATTCTTAAATATTTCTAAGCTATTTTTAATAATTCGGTATATCTTTTAATATTACACGAAAAATTAATAGTAAAATAATATTATTTGAGTAGGAAAGCAGTTCAATATAATATAAAAGTATTTTATCGTGGGAATATTTGTTTTTCCTCAATTGCAACGTTTTATGCAATCCATTTAATATTAATTTTATTTTTTCTTGATATTGGACATTGTAGAGTGGTAATGCATTGCCAATATAGAGAATTCTTATGAAATTGATTTTATCAAACCTTACTACGTATTTTTAATAAGAATTCAATAGACAAATTTTATTAATTTTAAAATCTGAAATATTAAAAAAACATAAAAGGTATTATAGTCCAAAAATAGGTTTATACAATTATGTCCAATAAATTATTATGTTTAATATTATAATACCTCTTCAAATTAAAGTAGTAATAGGAATTTTTAAGAAATATATCCTAAAAAGCAATTAGTATTACATGGCTAAAAATATGTTTCTATCAAGAAAGTAATTATATTAATAGGAAACCTAACATATTCCTAGATGTTTTATGTTTACATGCTAACATATTATATGTCTATGCCCGAAAGTTTATACTAATAGAATTTCAAAAAAAATCATGTAGAATTCCTAACATGTAGTATTATATCCTAAAACTAATTGTGTACAAGGTCAATGTCTAGGATTCTCGTTTTGTCCTTTTATTGTGAGTTATTATGCATAATATTATAAGTTTATTTTCGTAAACCAATATTATACTCATGCTTTTATAATAACACAAATATATAGTTGGTTTGGGTTTTTTTCCGGATATTTTTTATTTTAAACCAAAACTAAAACAAATTTTTTAGGTTGTTAAAATTAAAAACCAAAACCAAATCAAACGAAAAAGTTATCGATTTTTGTCTTTGGTTTGAGTTGGTTTGGTTTTCGATTTTCTGTGTCACGACCCCAAAAGTATCTCCGGTCGTGATGGTGCCTATGGAGATACTAGGCCCGCCAATTAGGATTTGAAACCTAAAGAACTCTTGTTTTATATCACTTCCGAACCGGTAGTTCATAACATTTATAATTAAGCATTTTTAAATCACAAGATACTAAGCCAAATGTTTAACCACTGCCCAAAATCCCGGAGTCACTCGGTCACGAGCATCTAAATAAATACATAAATATTACACGATATCTCTAATACAAAATAAGTCTAGGGAGTGCGACTACTACAGAAATAAGAAGGAGAAAAGCAGGGTTGCGGACGCGTGCAGCTACCTTGCAAAATCTACGGAAATCCCTGGACGGGAAAGCAACTCACTCCACTCTAGCACCTGAATCTGCACACAAGGTGCATGGAGTAATGTGAGTACGCCAACTCAGTGGTAATGAAAGTAAATAAAGTCTGAGAACTACGAAACACATCAAACAAGTCATCAATCCACAGCAAATACGAATCTTCCTTCAAAATCATAGGTACGACAAATTCATAATGCTTAAAAATAGATTTCAGTAAAAATCCTTTAAATTTATACCTTTCAACAGTTTCCATAGAAATTCAAGAAAATTTAGTATAGAATAATAGAAATCATAAATAGCCTCTCGGGCAAAATATATTTCATAAACCGCCCCTCAGGCATAACATCACTCAGAATCACACTCATAATAAGTCACAATCACTCAGTATTAGTCGCTCAGCATGCCTCACAATCACTCAGTATCAGCCCCTCGGGCAACTTCACAGTCACTCATGCCTCCCGATCACGTCACTCGGCACTCGCACTCTGCAGGTATCTGCGCTCACTAGGGTGTGTACAGACTCCGAAGGGGCTCCTACAACCCAAGCACTATAATAGGCCATCTCGTGGCATAATCACTCAGGCTCTCGGCCTCTCACATATCATAAACAGTGTAACATACTGCGGCACGCAGCCCGATCCCATAATATTCTCACAACATTGTCTCTCAGCTTCACTCAGTCAAAAACTCTCAAAAAGCCACTTGGGCTATTAGTAAAATGGGGTACTCGACCCAAAATATAATTTTATACCTCAAAATAATGTAAATAAGACTGAGTTTCGAAATCAGTTAAACATGATATGACTAAGTGTAAATAATAAGTCTACACAGTGAGGAATAACAGTAATGAGCCCCCAAGGGGTCTAAACACTTGGCACGAGGCTCAAATACGGCATTCAGCCCAAAACATAGTAATAATCCTTAAAACATAAAATATCATATGATTTAAATCAAATACACAACTTATTAGTTGCTACGGACGGACCAAGTCACAATCCCCCAACATTGTACGCCACACACTCGTCATCTAGCATTTGCGCCACTCCAAAACATTTATACAATGTGAAGTCCGGGGTTTCATACCCTCAGGACAAGATTTACAGTCATTACTAACCTCAAACCAGACAAAACTCTAGCCCGTGATGCTCTTGCCCCTCGATTCGGCCTCCAAATGTTCCGAATCTATCCAAAAATAGTATATTATTATCAATATACGCTAAAGGAATGAATCCCATATGAAAATTATCAAATTAGACCACAAATCCCGAAACTGGTCAAACGCGACCCCCGAGCCCACGTATGGAAATCCGATAAAATTCACAAAATTAGGGAACCCATTCACTCACGAGTCCAACCATACTAGTTTCATTCAAATCTGACTCCAATTCGATGTTCAAATCCCAAAAAATTTAATTTATTAAAGTTTCTATAATTTTTCCCAAATTTCGACCTCAAAGTACTAATCAAATGATGAAATCATAGATAAATTCATTTATATTAACCAAATCCGAGTTAGAATCACTTACCCCGATGTATTTCTTGAAAAACCGTCGAAAAATCGCCACAAACCAAGATCCCTAGGTCCAAATGTGAAATAATGCCCTAAATCCCGTTTATATAGTGCATTTTCTGATCTCCATTCCGTTAACAATGGAATTCCAGGCGCTGCAGCCGAACCAACCTCCGCGGACGTGAAAAATTAGCGCTGACCGCGCTTCTGGTGGCAGCACAGATATGCCTCAATATTTGTGCCATAACTTTTTGTACAGATTTCCAAATTATGATTTCTTTAGCTTTGTAGAAGCTTGACACGAAGAGCTACAACTTTCGTTTTTGAGTCATCTCAAAATTCCTTCTAGATCAAAAGACATAGGCTCCCGAAGTCAAACCACCGAACCTGCAGATTCTTCCCTTGAGCGCCTCAGCGCCCAAAATTTCGCCCTCAACGGAAATTATTCCGCACCAGCAGAATTTCCTCCGCCCCAGTGGAATTTTTCTTCGCCCACAGTGAAAAATAAGCACCAGAACCATGCCTGAGTTCTGGTAATGTCCGGACGCGTCGAAACTCACCCAAAACACACCATAGGCCCTCGGGACATGAACCAAACATTCCAAAACATCCCATAACCTCGTTCAAACTTAGTCGAGCCTTCGAACCACTCAACACGACGCAAAACACCAAATCAACCTCGGATTCAAGCCTAAGAACTTGGAAACTTCCAAATTGCCAAAGATGCCGAAACTACCCAAACCACGTCCGAATGACCTGAAACTTTGCACACACATCCAAAATAGCACTATGAACCTGTTCCAACTTTCGGAATTCCATTCTGACCCCGATAGCTAATTTTTCAATACCGACCGGAAATCGCCAAAAATCCAATTTCGCCAATTCAAGATTAATTCTAATCCGGACCTCCGAACAACATTTCAAACACACTCCTAAGTCCCAAATCACTTAACCAAACTATCCGAGCCATAAAAACTACATTCCAAGATCATTTACCTATAAGTCAACTTCCGGTTGACTTTTCCAACTACTAAGCCAACTTAAGAGACTAAGTTTCTCATTTCTCTCCACAACCATTCCGAACCCGAGCCAACCGACCCAACACAACATAATAAAGTTGAGCCACATACGGGAAAGAGGGATAAAACTCTTGGAACGACCGATCGGGCCGTTACATTCTCCCCCACTTAAACATACGTTCGTCCTCAAACGTGCCCAGAGTTGTTCTAAAAACCATCAAAATTGTTGTGCCACATAGAAAAATTCGAATATCTCCAAACAACCAACAAGGAGAATGTCGCAGAACCATTGAAATCTCCATAAATCAAACACATCGCCCTTCCCGAAATGAATACTCTCGCCAGGTTTCCCAAATAGTAACATTATACTTAGTCATCTAAAGATGTCCATGTTGCCTACGAATTTCATGACCTTCCTTTCAAAATCGAATTGTGGCTTTGCACCTGCAGTTCTCGGTACTACACAGCACACCGTACCCATTACGCCATCATATGAAAAGAACACAAAAATCTCAAAACTAACTCCGAGTCGCAAGCAACTACATGCTCAATTAGCCAATAAATTTCCATTTGATTATCCTGGAGAAATCACAATACGCAACGTGATCCACACACCAGTAGGAAATATACATATCAAACCATAGTGGAAACCATCAAGAACTTCCCGAAAGCTATTTGCACTTAACCAACCCGTCAAGACTGAATCTCTCAATCTCGACCAAGCTACGCATGTCTCCAAAACCCAAGGGCATTTCCATGAATCGCACATAGAACCTAACCACATCATAAGCACCCAAAAAAAATGTTCTCACTTATTACCATGCTGATCCAACCTATTATCAAGCTGTCCTATTTCTCTGATTCAATCTTGAATTACCTTCAAATTAATCCTTCTCCTTGCCATAATACCAAAATCCTCAACCACAACTCGCCACGCGAGATTCTAGCACAAACCACATAGCCCTAAGGCTCATAAGCCGATGAATATTCTCTTAAGCACCCCAAAAGTACCACAAGTCAAACACTTACTCCAAGGAAACTTTCTATGAATTTAAGCTATTCTTCCACTTTCCTGATTCTGAAATGTACAATTTGTAAGGAAACCTCACCCATGGAATCACCAGCCGTCGATGCACAGCTGATACTGAGCACTCACGTGCGCATTCGAATACATGAAAGGAATTTAAAGATTTATGCTTTTGGCTGAATAAATGGATTCACACGACAAAAATTCAAGAGTGTGAGATTTTTCCTAAGGGTTCCACAGCTTCTCGAAGATAAGTACAGATGTCTCCGTACCGATCCGCAAGACTCTACTAAACTTGCTCATGACCGGTGAGTCTATGTAACCTAGGATCTGATACCAACTTGTCACGACCACAAAACAATCACTGGCTGTGATGGCGCCTATCGAGATACTAGGCCAGCCAATTAGATTTTGAAACCTAAAGAACTCTTGTTTTATATCACTTCTGAACCGGTAGTTCATAACAGTTATAATTAAGCATTTTTAAATCAGAAGATACTAAGCCAAATGTTTAACCACTACTCAAAATCCCGCAGTCACTCGGTCACGAGCATCTAAAGAAATACATAAATATGACACGCTACCTCTAATACAAAATAAGTCTAGGGAGTGTGACTACTACAAAAGTAATAAGGAGAAAAGCAGGGATGGGGACGTGTGCAGCTACCTTGCAAAAATCTCCAGAATTCCCTGGACGGGCAAGCAGCTCACTCCACTCTAGCACCTGAATCTGCACACAAAGTGCAGGGAGTAATGTGAGTACGTCAACCTAGTAGTAATGAAAGTAAATAAAGTCTGAGAACTACTAAACACATAAAACAAGTCATCAATCCACATCAAATACAGTTCTTCCTTCAAAATCATAGGTACGACAAATTCATAATGCTTAAAACTGATTTCAATAAAAATCCTTTGAAGTTATACCTTTCAACAGTTTCCATATAAATTCAAGAAAATTTAGTATAGAACAATAGAAATCATAAATAGCCTCTCAGGAAAAATATATTTCATAAACCGCCCCTCGGGCATAACATCACTCAGAATCAGTCACTAAGCATACCTCACAATCACTCAGTATCAGTCGCTCAGCATGCCTCACAATCACTCAGTATCAATTGCTCAGCATGTCCACAATCACTCAGTATCAGCCCCTCGGGAAACCTCATAATCACTCATGCCTCCCAATCACTTGTCACTCGGCACTCGCACTCAGTTAGTACCTGCGCTCACTGGGGGTATGTACAAACTCTGGAGGGGCTCCTACAACCCAATCGCTATAACAGGCCATCTCGTGGCATAATCACCCAGGCTCTTGGCCTCTCACATATCATAAACAATGTAACATGTTGCGGCACGCAACTTGATCCCATAATGTAACGACCCGGTCGTTCGTTTTGAGAGTTAGAGCCCCGATCCCCTAATAACTGCTTCTCCCATGTCTATTTCTTCTTTTGGGACTTGTCGGAACGTTTAGTTTTGTTTTAGAGAGATTTTGGTTACATAGTCCTAAAATGTGAATGTAAGCTTTAGAAATCGGGTCGTAGTTGGAAAAGTGTGAAGACGAATCCGGAATGGAATTATGTCAACTTCGTTAGCTCCATTGTGTGATTTTGGGGTTAGGAGCGTGTTCGAAATGAGTTTTCGAGAGCTGTAGTAGATTTTGGCATTAATTGGCGAAAGTTAGAATTTCGGCGATTTTGGTCGATAGGTGAAAGTTTCATATCGGTCTCGGAATGGAATTACGGAAGTAGAAGCAAGTATGTAGTGTCATTTATGACATGTGTGTAAAATTTGAGGTCATTCGGACTAGTTTTGACATGTTTCGTCATCGATTGTGAATTTCAGAAATTTCATAAGTTCTTAGGCTTGAATCTGTGCATAATTGGTGATTTTGATGTTATGGGATGTGTTTTGAAGGCTCGACTATGTTTGAATGAGATATTAGTATTGGTTGGTAAGTTTGTTTGAGGTCCCGGGGGCCTCGGGCGTGTTTCAGATGCTCAAACGAGCATTTTAGCCTTAAGTGTTATTGCTGGTTTTTTGGTTTTCTGGTTTTTACAACAGCAGTCATTTGTTCACTGCGATCACGTGAGTTCATCCGCGATCGCGTAGAGTAAGCTGAGGCAGGCATGATTTGTTATATGTGATCACAAAATTTGTTTCGCGATCGCAGTGTTTGGGCAGACTAGTCTCCGCGTTCACATAGCCCATGTCGTGATCGCATAGAATACCTTAGGTAGCAGACGATTTGAGTATTGTTCTATGCGGTCGCGTGAAGCCAACCGCGATCGCATAGCTTTGAGTAGATAAGGTCCGCGATCGCGAGCAGTACTCTGCGTTCGCGTAGAGGAATTTTAGGCGCGTGTTGGAATACTCTTTGCAATCACGACTGGATGTACGCGATCACATAGAACAAAGAACTGGGCAGAATCTTAAAAACCCAATTCGAGGGTTTAAGCCATATTTCACATTTTTGAACTTGAAAGCTCGGGAAGTGCAATTTTTCGGGAGATTTTCACCTGGGCAATTTAGGTAAGTGATTTCTACTCGTTTTAGACTAATTTCCATGATTATACTGTTTAATATATCCTTTAAATTCGAAATTTTGGTGGAAAAATTGGAGAAACTTGGATAAAGTTCCTAGGCCAAATTCTTGAGTTTTGATCGGGATTTTGAATCCGATTTGAGTAATTCTTATATGGTTAGGCTCGTGAGTGAATGGGTGTTCGAAATTTATACTTTTTATCCGATTCCGAGAAGTGGGCCCGAGGGACTTTTTGGGCAATTTTCCTAATTTCGCGTATTAGCTTCGAACTAATTAGCTTTTTTGATTCCTTTAAGTGATATTTACATTATGCAATCGAATTGAATAGATTTGGGTCACCCGGAGTCGGATACTCGTGGCAAGAGCCTGGTTTTGAGTTGAGTAGTGCAGTCGAGGTAAGTGGCTTGCCTAACTCTGTGTTGGGGATTTCCCCTTAGGTTGTTTGGATACGTTTTTCTATATGAGAGACATGTACGTAAGGTGACGAGTGCGTACACGGGCCATTGTTGCTAAAACTCCATTTCTCCTTCCATGACATAAATCATTTTGTCCTTATTTCACTGTTTCATGTACTAACTGTGTACTTTAGTTTAGGAAGGAACATGTCTACCTGTTTTACTTGAGTTTCCCCTATTTGTTACTATGTGCAAAATTTTTAGGTAGTTTTATCCGTATTTTGCCTGTGATTTCTCCTGAACTATTTAAATAAATTGTACCCTATATTCATTTGCATTGCATATTTAAATTGGAACTACGGATGAGATTCCGGGAGCTTTCCCCCTGTACTGCATTGAATATTTAAATTGGGACTACGGACTAGATTCCGGTAGTTTTCCCCCTATACTGCATTGCATATTTCAATTGGGACTACGGGCGAGATTCCGGGAGCTTTCCCCCTACACTGCATTGCATATTTGCTACTGTGAGATACGTTGTGCTGAGCCGAGGGCTCCCTGTTGCTATTTTTCTTTCAGCTTATTGTTTCTACTGTTTTGCCTTAGCTGATTATATCTCTCTGTTTGAATTTTAAACTGTTTTACTTTTTTAAAAAATCCAGTAGAGCCTTAACCTGACCTCCTCACTACTTGACTGATGTTAGACTTGGCACTTACTGGGTACCAATTTGTGGTGTACTCATGCCCTTTCCTGCGCATGTTTTCCATGTGCAGATCCAGGTACTAGCACTTCGTTTCGTGGCTAGGGGTCCGAGCAACAACTTTGAGGAAACCGAAAGGTAATTCTGCCGCGTCCGTAGAGTCCTTCGAGTCACCTTCCACTCCAGACTTAGATATATTTTTCATGTATTTTTCCTTACGTTGTATAGAGCATTTGAGATAGAGCTTTTGACTAATGTGATATTCCGGGTTTTGGGAGTCAAAATTTGTACATGCCGAGCGGCTATGTTATATCTATTTAAGTTATTTTCTATCTTTATTTTATTAATTCTATTATTTCTTCAAATTTAGGCTTACCTAGTTGTAGTGACTAGGTGTTGTCACGATACCTTTCGGAGGGTAAATCGGGTCGTGACACATAATATCCTCACAATATTGGCCCTTGGCCTCACTCAGTTAGAAACTCTCAAAAAGCCACTCGGGCTATCAGTAAAACGGGGTACTCGACCCAAAATATCATTTTATACCTCAAAATAGTGTAAATAAGACTGAGTTTCGAAATCAGTTAAACATAATATGACTGAGTGTAAATCATAAGTCAACACAATGAGGAATAGCAATAAGAAGCCCCCAAGGGGTCGATACACTTGGCACGAGGCCCAAATACGGCATTCAGCATAAAACATAGTAATAATCCTTAAAACATAAAATATCATATGATTTGTTATCAAATACGCAACTTATTAGGTTCTACGGGACGGACCAAGTCACAATCCCCCAACAGTGTACGCCACACACTCATCATCTAGCTTGGGCGCCACTCCGAAACAGTGATACAATGTGTAGTCTGGGGTTTCATACCCTCAGGACAAGATTTACAGTCACTACTAACCTCAAACCGGACAAAACTCTAGCCCGCGATGCTCTTGCCCCTCGATTCGACCTCCAAATGCTCTGAATCTATCCAAAATTAGTATATTATCATCAATATACGCTAAAGGAATGAATCCCATATGAATATTATCAAATTAGACCACAAATCCCAAAATTGGTCAAACCCGTCCCCCGAGCCCACATCTCGAAATCCAATGAAATTCACAAAATTAGGAAACCCATTCACTTACGAGTCCAACCTTACTAGTTTCATTCAAATCCGACTCCAATACGATGTTCAAATCCCAAAAATTTTATTTTATGAAGTTTCTACACTTTTTCCCAAATTTCTACCTCAAAGTACTAATCAAATGATGAAATCATTGATATATTCATGTATATTAACCAAATCCGAGATAGAATCACTTAACCCGATGTATTTGTTGAAAAACATTCGAAAACTCGCCACAAATCGAGCTCCCTAGGTCCAAATTATGAAATAATACCCTAAATCTCGTCTATATAGTGCATTTTCTGATCTCCATTCCGCTGACAGCGGAATTCTGGGCGCTGCAGCGGAACCAACCTCTGTGGACGCGAAAAATTAGAACTGACCGCGCTTCTGGTGGCTGCACAGACATTCCTCAGTATTTTGGCCATAACTTTCTCTACAGATGTCCAAATTATGCTTTCTTTAGCTTTCTGGAAACTAAACACGAAGGCTACAACTTTTGTTTCTGAGTCATCTCAAACTTCCTTCTAGATCAAGCGATATAGACTCCCGAAGTCAGACCACCTAAACTATGGATTCTTCCCTGGAGCGCCTCAACGCCCAAAATTTCTCCCTCAGCGAAAATTATTCCGCCCCAGCGGAATTTTCCTTCGCCCTCAGCGAAAAAAAAGCACTAGAACCATGCCTGAGTTTCGGTAATGCCCGGACTCGCTCGAAACTCACCTGAGGTCCTCGGGACCTCAACCAAACATGCCAACATATACCATAACCCCGTTCAAACTTAGTCGAGCCTTCGAATCACTCAATACGACGCCAAAACACCAAATCAACCTCGGATTCAAGCCTAAGAACTTAGAAACTTCCAAATTGCCAACGATGGCAAAACCACCTAAACCACGTCCGAATGACCTGAAAATTTGCACATACATCCAAAATGGCACTATGAACCTGTTCCAACTTTCGGAATTCCATTCCGACTCCGATAGCTAATTTTTCACTACCGACCGAAAATCGCCAAAAATCCAATTTCGCCAATTCAAGATTAGTTCTACTCCGGACCTCCGAACAACATTCCGAACACACTCCTAAGTCCCAAATCACCTAACGAAGCTATCCGAGCCATAAAAACAACATTCCGAGATCATTTACCTATAAGTCACTGGTTGACTTATCAAACTATTAAACCAACTTAAGAGACTAAGTTTCTCATTTCTTTCCACAACCACTCCGAACCCGAGCCAACCGACCCAACACAACATAATAGAGTTGAGCCACATAGGGGAAAGAGGGCTAAAAATCTCGGAACGACCGATCGGGCCGTTACATTCTCCCCTACTTAAACATATGTTCGTCCTCGAATGTGCCCAAAGTAGTTCCAAAAGCCATCACAATCGCCGTGCCCCATAGCAAAATTCGAATATCCGCAAACAACCAACAAGGAGAATGTTGCAGAACCAATGAAATCTCCATAAATCAAACACATCACCTTTCCCGAAATGAATACTCTCGTCAGGCCACCCCAATAGTAACATTATACTTAGTCATCTAAAGTTGTCCATGTTGCTTACGAATTTCATGACCTTTCTTTCGAAACTGAATTGTGAATTTGCACCTGCAATTTTTCATACTACACAACACATCATACCCATTACGCTATCATATGAAAAGAACACAAAAATCTCAAAACTAACTCCGAGTCGCAAGCAACTACATGCTCGATTAGCCAATAACTTTCCATTTGATTATCCCGGAGAAATCAAAATACAAAACGTGATCCACACACCAGTAGGAAATATACATATCAAACCATAGTGGAAACCATCAAGAACTTCCTGAAATCTATTTGCACTTAACCAACCCGTCAAGACTGAATCTCTCAATCTCGACCAAGCTACGCATGTCTCAAAAACCCAAGGCCATTGCCACGAATCGCACATAGAACCTTACCACATCATAAGCACCCCAAAAAAAAACTATCTCACTTATTACCATGCCGATCCAACCTATTATCAAGTTGTCCTATTTATTCGAGTCGCTCTTGAATTACCTTCAAATTAATCCTTCTCCTTGCCATAATACCAAAATCCTCAACCATAACTCGCCACGCGAGATTCTAGCACAAATCACATAGCCCTAAGGCTCATAAGCCGATGAATGTTCTCTTAAGCACCCCAAAAGTACCACAAGTCAAACACTTACTCCGAGGAAACTTTCTATGAATTTAAGATATTTTTTCGCTTTCTTGATACCGAAATGTAGAATCCCCAAGGAAACCTCACCCATGGAAATTACCAGCCGTCGATGCATAGCTGATACTGAGTGCTCACGTGCGCATTAGAATACATGAAAGGAATTCAAAGAGTTACGCTTTTGGCTGAATAAATGGATTCACACGACAAGAATTCAAGAATGTGAGATTTTTCCTAAGGGTTCCGCAGCCTCTCGAAGAAAAGTACAGACGTCTCCGTACCGTTCCGCAAGACTCTACTAAACCTGCTCATGACCGGTGAGTCCTATGTAACCTAGGCTCTCATACAAACTTGTCACAACCCCAAAATTATCCCTGGCCGTGATGGCGCCTATCGAGATACTAAGCCAGCCAATTAGATTTTGAAACCTAAAGAACTCTTGTTTTATATCTCTTCTAAACTTGTAGTTCATAACAATTATAATTAAGCATTTTTAAATCACAAGATACTAAGCCAAATGTTTAACCACTGCCCAAAATCCCGCAGTCACTCGGTCACGAGCATCTAAAGAAATACATAAATATGACACGATATATCTAACACAAAATAAGTCTAGGGAGTGCGACTACTACAAAAATAAGAAGGAGAAAAGCAGGGCCGCAGACGCGTGCTGCTATCTTCCAAAAATCTCCAGAAATCCCTGGACGGGCAAGCAACTCACTCCACTATAGCACTTGAATCTGCACACAAGGTGCAACGAGTAATGTGAGTACGCCGACTCAGTAGTAATGAAAGTACATAGAGTCTGAGAACTACGAAACACATAAAACGTCATCAATCCACAGCAAATACGGTTCTTCCTTCAAAATCATAGGTATGACAAATTCATAATGCTTAAAAAACCGATTTCAGTAAAAATCCTTTAAAGTTATGCCTTTCAACAGTTTCCATTGAAATTCAAGAAAATTTAGTATAGAATAATAGAAATCGTAAATAGCCTCTCGGGCAAAATATATTTCATAAACTGCCCCTCGGGCATAACATCACTCAGAATCAGTCACTCAGCATACCTCACAATCACTCAGTATCAGTCGCTCAGCATGCCTCACAATCACTTAGTATCAGTCGCTCAACATGCCTCACAATCACTCAGTATCATCCCCTCGGGCAACCTCACAATCACTCATGCCTCCCAATCACTCTTCACTCGGCACTCACACTCAGTAGGTACCTCTGCTCACTGGGGGTGTGTACAAACTCCGGAGGGGCTCCTACAACTCAAGCGCTATAACAGGCCATCTCGTGGCATAATCCCTAAGAATCTCGGCCTCTCACATATCATAAACAGTGTAACATGCTGCGGCGCGCAGCTCAATCCCATAATATCCTCACAATATTGTCCCTCGGCCTCACTCAGTCAGAAACGCTCAAAAAGCCACTCGGGCTATCAGTAAAACGGGGTATTCGACCAAAAATATCATTTTATACCTCCAAAAAGTGTAAATCATAAGTCAACACAGTGAGGAATAGCAGTAAGAAGCCCCCAAGGGGTCCAAACACTTGGCACGAGGCCCAAATACGACATTCAGCCCAAAACATAGTAATAATCCTTAAAACATAAAATATCATATGATTTGTGATCAAATACGCAACTTCTTAGGTTCTACGGGACGGACCAAGTCACAATCCCCCAACAGTGTACGCCACACACTCGTCATCTAGCATGCGCGCTACTCCAAAACAGTGATACAATGTGAAGTCTGGGGTTTCATACCCTCAGCACAAAATTTATAGTCATTACTTACCTCAAATCGGACAAAACTCAAGCCCGCGATGCTCTTGCCCCTCGATTCGGCCTCCAAATGATCCGAATCTATCCAAAATCAGTATATTATTATCAATATACGCTAAAAGAATGAATCCCATATGAAAATTATCAAATTAGACCACAAATCCCGAAATTGGTCAAACTCGGCCCCCGGGCTCACGTCTTGAAATCCGACTTAATTCACAAAATTAGGGAACCCATTCACTCACGAGTCCAACCATACTATTTTCATTCAAATCCTACTCCAATTCGATGTTCAAATCCCAAAAATTTTATTTTATGAAGTTTCTACAATTTCCCCCAAAATTCTGCCTCAAAGTACTAATCAAATGATGAAATCATTGATATATTCATGTATATTAACCAAATCAGAGTTAGAATCACTTACCCCGATGTATTTCTTGAAAAATCCTCAAACAATCGCCACAAATCGAGCTCCTTAGGTCCAAAATGTGAAATAATTCCCTAAATCCCGTTTATATAGTGCATTTTCTTATCTTCATTCCGCTGAAAGCGGAATTCTGGGCGCTGCAGCGGAACCAACCTTTGCGGACGCGAAAAATTAGCGCTGACGGCACTTCTGGTGGCTGCACAGATAGGCCTCAGTATTTTGGCCATAACTTTCTCTACAGATGTCCAAATTGTGATTTCTCTGTTTAAGAAACTAGACATGAAGGTCTACAACTTTCATTTTTGAATCATCTCAAAATTCCTTCTAGATCAAAAGATATAGGCTCCCGAAGTCAGACCACCGAACCTGCGGATTCTTCCCTGGAGCGCCTCAGCGCCCAAAATTTTGCCCTCAGCGGAAATTATTCTGCCCCAGTGGAATTTTCCTTCGCCCTCAGCGAAAAATATGCACAAGAACCATGCCTGAGTTTCGGTAATGCCCGGACTCGCTCGAAACTCACCTGAAACACACCCGAGGCCCTCGGAACCTCAACCAAACATGCCAACACATCCCATAACCTCGTTCAAACTTAGTCGTGCCTTCGAACCACTCAACGCGACACCAAAAAACCAAATCAACCTCGGATTCAAGTCAAAGTTTACTTGTATGGACACGTACGAACCACTATTGGAATATATTTACATTTCTGTGCTCTTATTATTTTCCTATTTTACAAGTCAAATTTCTATTATTATTCTTAGTGAATTTTCTTGGTTATCAGAGGCCTGAGTACTTCTTAAAATAACTTTGACTAAAATTCTTGTTCTTTGGTTAAACACCCATAACCTCGTTCAAACATAGTCGAGCCTTTGAACCACTCAACATGACGCCGAAACACCAAATAAACCTCGGATTCAAGCCTAAGAACTTAGAAACTTCCAAATTTCCAACGATGCCGAAACCACCCAAACCACGTCCGAATGACCTAAAAATTTGCACACACATTCAAAATAGCACTACCAACTTGTTCCAACATTCGAAATTTCATTCTGACCCCGATAGCTAATTTTTCACTGCCGACCGGAAATCGCCAAAAATCCAATTTCGCCAATTCAAGCCTAATTCTACTCCGGACCTCCTAACAACATTCTGAACACACTCCTAAGTCCCAAATCACCTAACAAACTATCAGAGCCATAAAACCACATTCCGAGGTCATTTACCTATAAGTCAACTTCCGATTGACGTTTCCAACTATTAAGACAACTTAAGAGACTAAGTGTCTCATTTCTCTCCACAACCACTCTGAACCCGAACCAACCGACCCAAAACAACATAATAGAGCTGAGCCACAGAGAGGCTAAATATCTCAGATTGTCCGACCGGGTTACATTCTGTCATGACCCAAATCCAATAAAGGTCGTGATGGCGCCGGACTCCACTGTCGGGCAAGCCAACACAAAGGAGTTAACTAAATATTTATTTTATTACTATTGAACTCATTCATTTTCACTACATTAAATTATAATTAACGAACTTCCACTAAGTAAACAATAATGTGTTTAACAAATATAAATAATGAATAAATCCCCTAGTCATCCCAGAACCCGGTGTCACAAGTGCATGAGCAAATTCTAGGAAGAAAATGAAATACAATAACCATCCGGAATACAAATGGACAGTAGGGAAAAGTACAACACAATACTTTAAAGGAGACTCTGCTGGCTGCGATTGTCTTGGGAGATGCAACTCACCTAAGTCTCCATATCAACCATACCGCTGCGCCGAGCTAGGTCGCTGGACATACATGTTCCTGCGCAACAAAATGCACAGCAAGTGTAGTATGAGTACGAAAAACAGCGTGTGCCCAGTAAGTATCCCGCCTAACCTCGTAGAAGTAGTGACGAGAGGTCGACTTTGACTCTTACTAGAGGTCAAATTAATATAATCAAGTGTGATGTCAAACATGGATGTTATTATCAAATAACAAATAACAACAGGAAAGGACAACTTCTTCCATAAATTTATAAATCCTAGTTTCCGTCATTTCAATTAGTAACTTATATCTTAAGGCAATTTAACAGTTCAAATCACAAATGGTATCCAGCAAATATAATGCGCAAGTAATGCCGAGGGTTGAATGGCACAAACCAACAATAATAAAATGTGCACTGTTGAAGGGTCGAACGGCTCGAACCGTAGATGCATCTATTACCCTGCTCGCGAATTGTACATGTGACGCGGTCAAATATAAATAATAGAGTTACCCCGCTCGCGAATTATACATGCGACGCAGGTACTCATATAAATAATAGAGTTACCCGCTCGCGAATTATACATGTGACGCATGTACTCATAGATACACACATTCAAATAGTAAATCCAGACTTTATCAGGAAAATAATTACCCAAGGAAGTGATAAATTCTTTTTTAATGGTCATGAAGATAGTATTTAAATCTTTTTTAGAAATTCATTTGCCAAGTTCGATAAGGTTTAAACATTTTTAAATTTATCAGTAAAGTTACAAGTACGGCAAATAAAACATACTTTTGGGTCCTAGACTACCCGGACATAAAAATAATAGTAGCTACGCACGGACTCTCATCACCTCATGCGTACGTAGTCCCTACAAATAGTAGCACATGATTGATTATTTCACCTATGGGGACAATTCCCTCTTACAAGGTTAGAAAGGAGACTTACCTCGCTCCGGAGTTCCATAACCGGCTTCCAAGACCTTCCGATGACTCAAATTGATGCACAACGCCCCAAACTAACCAATAATTACGCAAATCCATTAATATATGCTCAAATATCCATATCCAATTTATAACAATTCCTAGCCCTGATCGAAAAGTCGATAAAAATCACCCTCGGTCCCGCGTGCCCGGATTTCAAAAAAATTCGAAGATAAATTACCCATAACCTCACGAGCTCAAATATATAATTTATTCCAAATCACATGTCCTATTTCGTGGTCAAAATCCAAAAATACTAATTTCTAGGTTTTCTACCAAAACCCCAAGTTTTCACTAATTTTCCATGAATTTCCATGTTAATATATATATATATATATATATATATATATATAATCTAAGTATTTAACTTGAAATAGGTGAAAATCACTTACCTTGACATAGATGATGAAGATGGAGCTCCAAAATCTCCCCTAGGTCGTCTCCCATGGAGGAAATGAGATGAAATGAGACTAACCCATTTTTTGCAAACTTATACATTGTTAGGCAAGTCTTCTTCATCTTCCCGGACACCCTATAGTGTACCAGCCATAACGCTTTGTAGACAAATCCAAATGCTAAATGGTTTACTTTTTAAGAAACTAGACACAAAGGGCTACAACTTTAATTTTTACATCATCTCAAAATTCCTTATAGATTGTGAGATATGAGCCTTTGAAGTCAGACTTGTGCAACAGAGATTTTTCTTCTTCGCGAACGCGAAGAACAAAGTCCCTGAAGCCAAATCCTTCTTCGCGAACGCGAAGAACAACACCAGACAGCAGCATCAGCCATTTCAAAACATCCCGAAATGATCCGAAACCACCCGGAAACACACCTGAGGCCCCCAGGACCCCGTCCAATCGCACGACCCAGTCCCATAACATACCACGGACCTACTTGAGGCCGCAAATGACATCAAACAACGCCGAAACCATGAATCGCACTCCAATTCAAGCTTAATGAACTTTAAAATTTCCAACTTCTACATTCGATGCCGAAACCGATCAAATCATGTCTGGTTGACCTCAAATTTTGCACATAAGTCATATTCGACATTACGGACCTACTCCAACTTCCAGAATCGAAATCTGACCCCGATATCAAAATTTCCATTTATGGTCCAACTTCTTAAAACCTTCAAATTTCTAACTTTAGCCAAATGACTCCAAAATGACCTACAGAACTCCGAATTTACTTCTGATCGTGCTCCCAACACCAGAATCACCATACAGAGCTACTCCCAGACTCGGAATCCCAAACGGACATCAATATCACTGAAATGCACTTCAACCCAGACTTATGAAATTTCTTCTAAAATGCTGACGTCCACAATATGCGTCGAAACGCTCCTGGGTCATCTAAAACTCGATCCGAACATATGACCGAATCCGAAATCATCATACGAACTTGCTGGAACCTTCAAATCCTGATTCTGAGGCCGTTTACTCAAAAATACAATCTTAGTGAATTCTTCCAACTTAAGGCTTCCGAAATGATAATGTTCTTTTAAAATTGACTCCGAACTTTCCGAAATTCAATTCCGATCACGCCTACGAGTCATAATACCTGAAACGAAGCTGCTCACGGCCTCAAACTGCCGAACGATGAGCTAGAGTTCAAAACGACTGGTTGGGTCGTTACACATTCTGTCAACACCCCCATCCATCTGATAGTCTTAAACACATCCAATTCTTTGTTATAAGGGGTTTTCAAAATTTTAAACCTCATAAAGGATTTTGCAGTAATGATATGTTTTTGGTAAACACCCTTAATACATTGTTGAATAAGACAGAGGCGGATCTGAAATTTAAACTCTACGAGTTCATCTTTTTAGGTTTTAGCAATGGACCATTATATTTTTAAATTTATGGGTTCATATTTATTATTTTTGCAATTTTAACGAATTTTTAAATATAAATATTTGTTCGCGTCGAAAGTTATGGTTCAATTGATCCCTATTAATACACTACATACGCCCCTAGAATCAGACATTTGATTTTTTTGTTGAAGATGGATTACATAATTTACTCATACTAGAGTTCGTCGGTGAAAAAAATAAAATTTTCCGAGTGACATTTTACTTTTATGATAACGGTATAACTCTCCCTCATCGTTGACACAAGGGAACGAGGAGTCGGAGGAACATAAAAACACTAGGAGGAGCTTGAGCTTGGTGGAAACATACTTACCTGGACAGGATTAGTGAGCTAGTGACTTCAATTAAACTTTAGAAGGGTGCCCGCCTAAGATCGGCCTAAGTGGTCGAGCCGCCTGCATTCACGTGGCCGGCCCCTGCCCAATTCTTCGCACAAAGTTTTTCTTTTATGTTCTCCAATGGCCTAGAGCGCTTACAAAGAGCTTTTTCTTTTTATAATATGCAATTTTATTTAACAATCCGAAATCATGAAACAAATTAAATCTGTGTGATCATGTGAAAAATTATATGTGAGGCGTTCTTTACTAATATGTATAAACTGAAATGAATCAAATATTAAATTATTGAATGATAGAGGAGAAATCAAATGAGTATTTGAATGAAGTAGATTTTTGAATTAGTTAGGCGCTTTTTACTGCTATAATGAATATCAGCGCGAATACATGTGAATACATGCGCGTACATTTGGACTGCCCTGATTTTAGGCGCTTTTTGCTGCTGTAATCATGAATACACGGCGCGAATACATGTGTGTACAGCTGGACTGCCATGGTTTTAGGCACTTTTTACTGTTGTATTCATGAATACAACAACGCAAATACATGTGCATACATTTGGACTGCCCTGATTATAGGCACTTTGTGCTACTGTATTCATGAATACATGTTCTTGATACATGTGAATACATGCGCGTACAACTGGACTACCCTGATTTTTATGTGCTTTTTGCTGTTGAATTCATGAATACAGGAACGCGAATAAACGCGAATACAACAACGTGAATACACTATCGTAACAACTTAATAGTAGTTATAGGAAGTAATTATGTATATGGTAGTTATAGCCACTAAACAATAGTGGTTTCTGAAAATTTCTCATGTATAAAACACCTTTAATCCAACACAGTACAGGTCATTTGACTTTGTCATTGAAGATGAATCACAACAGGGTATCAAATGGGCGATTCGGGCTGATTTTGGGCAGGTCAAAATAAGATGAGCAGTGGCATACATGAAATTCTTTTCATAAGCGGAGTCACCATTTCAAACCGCGAACAAATAAGCAAATCTTTTAAAAAAGAACACAATTTTAATCGTATTAATAACACAACTCAAGTATATTACTACAACTCTTCTCGATAAGTTTTTATTGTTTGACTTGCATATAAAATAAGCTCATCAGAAATAATACTAAACATTTTTTCTAGATAAGGAACCAAACATTCAATTAAAACTCATCATTCATTTGATTTCACAAATTGTTTTTAATAAATTTTATTGTCAAGATTAGAAATAAACGGAAAGAGAAAAAACCGAACTTTTTATGGAAGCAACATCATTCTTCTAAATTTTTATGTCACTGGAGTGAGCAAATGTGACAGTCGACTCGTCAGTTCAACGTTTTGTTAAGAACTAAAAGGTCAATAGTTCAAACCTAGCTTGTGTTTCTTATTTGTAGATTATATTAAGCACAAAAAATTTAAAATAAAAATTGATGTTGTGTAGCTAACTCGCGACCTCAATTACTAATTTGAGGCACTCCACCGCACGACCTATTAGCACCTTTTATATATTCTAGTTTTTGTATCGGCATTTCAATCAAATATAAATATTTAGTAACATTTTCTAACGAAGCCTAAGGTAGATCTGCCCTTGCAGGAGAGTCAAAGCCACCATATTAAGCAATGTGGCATAATCCTAAGATAACAAGTGTCAGAGGCGTATCTAGGGGGTTCCATGGGGCACGTGAACCCATGCTCTCCGTCCTAAATCATGTATAGGAATGATATATTTTTTCAAATGTATGTGTGTGCACCCATGCTCAAAGTATTATATGATGGGATGATTATTGAGTGTACCTCTCTAGGTGAAGTTGTGAGTTCAAATCTTATGTCAATCTTGTTATTTTTTTCTTTTCTTTTCTAGAAGTAGACGCTCACGAGAGATGGGCGTGTCTGGTGTTGTTTTTGCGTATTAATTAGTACTTTTTATTTTTATTTATTTTTTCTTTCAAAATTTTCACACACTGAAATTTCTATTCTTTTTTTGTCGCTGTAAAATCTTATATGATTAAACAAAATGTGTGTATTGAAACTAGTAGCAGTGTATGATGTAGCATATAGTCAACGAGTTCAACTGATCTCAATATTTTCAACATGAAAAATAGATATAGATGTAAGAAAATTACTATTTAAAAAAATTTGAACGTATAATTCCAAAAGTGCAATGGATATGCAATCGTAAGAACTAAAGGTTGAATACGTAAAATTTTGCACTCTTGATCCACCTCTTTTTAATAGTGCACCCATCCTGCCAAAATCCTGGATCTGCCTCTGAGATGTGTAGATGTTTAGGACAAATTAAGCTCCAATAAAGTTGGAGTTCTAAAAATATTTTAAAATACAAAATTGAAAAAAAAAACTACCAATTCAAATTGGAAAGTAGTTTCTTCCTAATTCAAATTGCTAATAATTAATTACTCTTTTTGGACTTGAATTTAAATATACTTAACTTCTTTTTTTATGAAACAATAATTGTTATATATTGAAATTACAAAGTATATATTTAATTAAAAAATTATGCTACTCACTCTCGGAAAGAGAGTGAAATACATACATAGCCACATAAGCCTTTAGTTTGAAAATAATTCTACTCTAAATAGTTTAAGGAGATAATAGGACCCCTCGTAATGGAAATGTGTGTAGTTGGAAATAGGTTATAGTTCCGGGGGAGGGGTGGATGTACATATGCATTTTTTCCTTTTTCTTTTGTTATGGTCATGTGATGACCCAAAAGGTCATCCTAAGTAATTCTAGCTAAATGTCGCGACCTACTTTGATTCAAAAGAAAGGCGAAGGGTTTGGCAACAAGCAAACGGCTTTCTATCATAGTTGTGTGTCCAGGCCCCGAAATCCTCCGTTAATCTCACCTCGATATGCGTGCGCACCCCGGGCATGTAGCCGGGAAGCTTCTATGTGAAAATTTGATAAAAATGGAACTTTGAATTGAATAATTGAATAAAGTTGACTTTGGTCAACATTTTTAGTAAACGGACCCGGACCCATGATGTGATGGTCCCGGGGGTCCGTAGGAAAATAAGGGACTTGGGCGTATGCCCGGAATCGAATTCCGAGGTCCCAAGCCCGAGAAATAAGTTTTTAAGGAAAATTGTTTTCTGAAAATGATAAAGACTTTTGAAAATGAATAATTATGTGAAAATCGTGTTACCGGGCCCGTATTATGGTTCCGGAGCCCGGAACAGGTTTATTATATGTTATGTGACTTATCTGTGAAATCTTGTGTAAAACGGACTTGAAATGACGTGATTCAGNAGAAAATTCTATGAGTTTTAAGGTTTGATTCCTTGTTGTTGATGATATTTTGGTGATTTAAAAGCTTGAATAAGTCCGTAGGATGTTTTGGGAGTTGTGTGTGTTTTTGGTTTTGAGACCCGAGGGCTCGGGTGAGTTTCGGGTAGCTAACGGGGTGTTAAAGAGTAAAAAATCTGGTGTTTTGAAGTCAGATCTGGTGTCTGGTGTTTTCTTCTCTGCGATCGCACCATTGAATCTGCGATCGCATACGCTTACCCTGAGGGACCCAACTGTTGTTCTCTGCGATCACATGATTGCCTCGCGATCGCAGACTTATGCCCAGATGCCTCCCGCGATCGCATCTCTCTCTCCTGCGATCGCATAGAGTGAGGGTAGTCTGGGTGGGGGGCTGGCTAGGTACCCTTCGCGATCGCAAGGTCTTGTTCGCGATCGCAGATGGCGGGGTCTTTGGGTTACGTGATCACATTCATGTCTTCGCGATCGCAGTGTAGGGGAATTTCAGGGCCTTCTTCGCGATCGCATTCTTTCAGCTGCGATCGCAGTGCGTGTGAACCAGACTCTCCGCGATCGCAATCCTATTCC
>ML299496.1:0-52808 GCA_005239495.1 Nicotiana undulata | reverse complement strand
AGACCACAATTGCGCCCGAAACTCCGAATTCTATACCCGAGGACTCGCAACTAGTCAAAAGATGTATAATAACATCAATGCATGTACAATGTGATAACCCATCCTAGTTATTCGATAAAATTGCCATTCTTGAAGAATTCCCAATTTCCAACCCCGGCTTCTCATGGCCAAATTTCGGAAATTTTCGAAGGAATGAACTACCCGAAGCCTAAGGATCGTAATTACATAATTTATTTAGGAATTTTTGGCTAAAAATGAAGTTTCACTATTTTCCCAAAACCCCACATTTTTCTATCAATTCCTATGAATTTTAAGATAATTGGAAGAGGATTTTATTTGAATTTGATGTTAAAAGTCATGAAAAACGGACTAGGAATCACTTACCTTGATAAGTTTGAACTTGGGCAGTCCTTTCCCTAGCTTGGAGGAGCTCTAATGCAGGTTGGGTATTGAATAATGAAGAAGAATCCCATAATTGGACATTTAAGTACTACCCAGGAAAACCTTCACTGCGATCGCGACACCGGGCCTGCGATCGCGAAGGCCAACTGGTCGGACCTCTGCGATCGCGGCAGAGGTCCTGCGATCGCGAAGAACAATTGGAAAGACCTCTGCGATCGCGGCAGTGGTCCTGCGATCGCGTAGAACAAACTTACCCGGCCCAGATGCTACTCAGTGCGATCGCAAGAAACAGGTTGCGATCGCAAAGTTGTGGAACACAGACCTCTGCGATCGCAAAGGGGAAGCTGCGTTCGCATAGAGCAATCGACAGCCCAGCAAAATCCTTCTCCGCGATCGCAACCCACCTTCTGCGATCGCAGAGAAGAAAACCAGACAGCAGATTTTCTAGTTTTCTAACTTAGCTCCCGGGGGTCCAAAACACACCCGAGCCCCTCGGGACCCCGTCTAAAAGCACCGGCAAGTCTGCGTTCGTGATACGGACTCGCTCAAACTCTCGGAACATGAAAAACAACAACGGAACTCGAAATCAAACCCAAAACCAAATTAATCAAACTTAAGAACTTTGAAATTCTAGAATTCACTTCAACGCGCCGAACCAGCCTAAACTACTCGGAATGACTTCAAAATTTGCAGACAAGTTATAAATGACACAACGGAACTATTCCCGGTCTCGAAATTTCAAGCGGACCTCGGGAACATAAAATCACATTCCAAACAAAATTTCAAATTCTATGAGCTCAAAACTTCATTAACTCCAATTTTCCTCATTTTATCCGAAACCAATCAAATCAAGTCCGTTTTACAATAATTTTCACAGATAATTTATATAACACATATTGAACCTGTTCCGGGCTTCGAAATCATAATACGGGCTCGGCAGCACATGTTTCACATCAAGGTTCATTTTCATAAGCCTTTAATATTTTCATAAAACAATTTTCTTTAAAAATTCATTTCTCGGACTTGGGTCCTCGGAATTCGATTCCAGGCATACGTCCAAGTCCCATATTTTCCTACGGACCTTTCGGAATCGTCGGATCACGGATCCGGGTCCGTTTACCAAAAATGTTGACCAAAGTCAACTTTATTTAATTAATTATCACAAATTTGACTCTTAATCGAGTTTTTCACACAAAGGCTTCTCGGCTATGCGCTCGGGCTGCGCACTCACATCAAGGTGAGATTAATGGAGGCTTTCGGGCCTCGGAACACATTCCAAATTAGATGCACATAAGATATATCATTTCAACGCTATTGACAAAGGCAAGTGGTGGAACAGTAAGACCGAAAGCACACTGAACTGGCAAGGGTACGAGCCGGGTAAAGGGCTCGACAAGCATCTTCAAGGGATAACAAAGCCTATAACACTCAAGAAGCATGGTACTACCTTTGGTCTAGGGTATGAGTACACTTGGGAGGAGTTCAAGGACTGGTCGCCACCATGGAGCGACCCCTACTACTCATTGGGGCAGCCAATACCCCGCATAGAGCAGACTTTCCAACCATCCGACGTCATATATGGTACAGATGAAGAAGAAGCACTAGCAGCCATGAGGGATCTATTTCTAGATGAGGAGGATATGGACTGCTGTGTCATTCTTGAAGAGGAGGGGGAGGAAGGCCCTTCCATACAAGTCGTGAGCAAGGGATCGCATCTCAACAATTGGTCTGTCAGGACGACCAAAGCCCGCCAAGTCTCGGGGTAACAAGGCTAAACAAAACAAACATTATCTACAATTTATTTATTTAAAGCATTTCCTTCCTTTTCGCATTTTTAATTTCTGCAAGAAAGAGCTCTTATGTTCGATCGATTACTCAATTTATCAAAGCATTTCAAAATCTTACATTTACTTATATTCACTTGATACTGTTTTCCTTCCCATTACTTTATTTTACACAGCATTACTATTACTTGTCTTGATGAACCGACGATTGTGACATGCAACGAGACAACACAAGAAATGGATTCCGAGTCAGACGAGGATGATATACCTAAGGATATTATTAAAGAAGTCGAGAACTTTGAGAATAGACCTAAGTCTAACTTGGATGAGATCGTCAACCTGGGAAACACAGAGAACGTCAAAGAAACACGCATCAGCATTCATCTATCACCATCAGAAAAGAAGGACTATACGGAATTTGTAAGAGAGTATGAGGACATATTCGCCTGGTCATATGATGACATGACTGGCCTCAACACATCTATTGTGGCCCACAAACTGCCAACCAATCCAACATGCCCTCCAGTAAAACAAAAGCTCAGAAAGTTCAAACCAGACATGAGCTTGAAAATCAAAGAAGAGGTCACCAAGCAGATCAACGGCGGGGGTCTCCGAGTGGTCGAATATCCTACATGGTTAGCCAACATTGTGCCTATACCAAAGAAAGATTGGAAGGTCAGGGTCTGCGTTGATTACCGGGATCTCAACCTGGCCAGTCCGAAAGACGACTTCCCTTTGCCAAATATACACATCTTAATTGACAACTGTGCCAAGCACGAGCTGCAGTCCTTTGTGGATTGTTTTGCGGGTTACCATCAGATTTGGATGGACAAGGAAGATGCTGAGAAAACGACATTCATTACGCCATGGGGAGTGTATTGCTACAAAATGATGCCATTCGGTCTGAAGAATGCAGGGGCCACTTACATGAGAGCCATGACTACTATATTCCATGATATGATTCACAAGGAGATTGATGTATATGTAGACGACGTCATCATCAAATCAAAGAAAGCTGCTGATCACATAGGAGATTTGAGAAAGTTCTTCAACAGGTTAAGGAAATACAATCTGAAGCTTAACCCTGCGAAGTGTGCATTCGGGGTTCCTGCTGGGAAGCTGCTAGGGTTCATTTTCAGTCGTCGAGGAATAGAGCTAGATCCATCAAAGGTCAAAGCCATCCAGGGATTGCCGCCACCAAAGAACAAAAAGGATGTTATGAGCTTCCTGGGATGGCTCAATTATATCAGCCGGTTCATAGCCCAGTCTACCATCATTTGTGAACCAATCTTCAAAATGCTGAGAAAGGATGCTGCAACTAAATGGACTGAGGATTGTCAAAAGGCCTTCGACAGAATCAAAGAGTACCTCTCAACGCCACCAGTCTTGGTACCCCCAGAGCCGGGTAAACCCCTATTACTATACTTGGCTGTATTAAACGGAGCCTTCGGTTGCGTTCTCGGGCAACATGATGAAACAGGAAGAAAGGAGCAAGCAATTTACTATCTCAGCAAGAAGTTCACCCCGTATGAGGCCCGATATTCTCTATTAGAGCGCACCTATTGTGCTTTGACTTGGGTCGCACAGAAGCTGAGGCATTATTTCTGTGCCAACACAACATACCTCATATCCAGGATGGACCCACTAAAGTACATCTTTCAGAAACCTATGCCCACTGGCAAGCTGGCTAAATGGCAGATCCTATTAAGTGAGTTCGACATCATTTACGTAACTTAGAAGGCAGTCAAGGGACAAGAGTTAGTCGATCATCTCGTCGAGAATCCTGTGGACGGAGAATATGAACCTCTAAAAATGTATTTCCCCGATGAAGAGGTATCATTCGTAGGAGAGGACATTGCAGAATCCTACGACGGTTGGAGGATGTTCTTTGATGGGGCCGCAAACTTCAAAGGCGTGGGTATTGGAGAAGTCTTGATTTCAGAAACCGGTCAACACTACCCGTTATCCTCCAAACTCAGGTTCCCCTACACCAACAACATGGCTGATATGAGGCCTGCATCCTTGGGCTCAATTTGGCCATCGACATGAACATTCAGGAATTATTAGTAATTGGTGACTAAGACTTATTGATACACCAATTACAAGGAGAATGGGCGACCAAGAATTCCAAGATACTGCCATACCTGTATCGTGTGCAGGAATTGATAAGGAGGTTCACAAAGATTGAATTTCGGCAAGTTCCCAAAATCCAGAATGAGTTCGCCGACGCACTGGCCACCTTGTCGTCTATGATCCAGCATCCAGATAAGAATTTCATTGATCCTATCCCGGTGGGGATTCATACTCAGCCGACTTATTGTGCAGACGTTGAAGAAGAAGCGGATGGAAAGCCTTGGTTTCATGACATTAAGAAATACTTGGCAGAAGGAGAGTATCCAGAACTTGCAAGAGCCACTCAAAAGCGCACTCTATGAAGATTGTCAAACAACTTCTTTCACAGCGGAGGAATCCTATATAGGAGGACTCTTGATCTGGGTTTGCTAAGATGTGTCGAGGAAAAGGGAGCAACGAAGCTGTTGGAGGAAATACACGCTGGTACATGCGGTCCTCATATGAACGGGTTTGTTCTAGAAAATAAGATTCTTCGGGCTGGTTATTTTCGCAAATGGCATCGGTGTCAAATACATGGGGATATGATAAAGGTACCTCCCAATGAGCTTAATGCAACAAGCTCACCCTGGCCGTTCGCCGCTTGGGGCATGGATGTTATTAGACCAATCGAGCCTGCTGCCTCCAACAGACACAGGTTCATTCTGGTTGCTATTGACTATTTCACCAAATGGGTCGAAGTCGCATCCTACAAAGCAGTTACAAAGAAAGTGGTGGTCAATTTTGTCCGGGACCGCGTTGTTTGTCGATTTGGAGTTCCAGAGTCAATCATCACCGACAATGGTTCCAATATCAACAATGATTTGATGAAAGTAATGTGTGAAACCTTCAAGATCAAGCACAAGAATTCTACAGCATACAGACCTCAAATGAACGGAGCCCTCAAGGCTGCCAACAAAAAAGATCAAGAGAATACTGAGAAAGATGATAGAAAAACACAAGCAATGGCATGAGAAGCTATCATTCGCTCTGTTGGGGTAGCGCACCACGGTTTGCACATAAACCGGGGCAACTCCTTACATGTTGGTATACGGCATAGAAGCCGTCATTCCTGCGAAGGTTGAAATTCCATCCCTAAGAATTATACGAGAGGCTGAACTCAGCGACGCAGAATGGGTAGAAAGCCGCTATGACCAATTGGCCCTCATAGACGGAAAGAGAATGAGCGCGGTTTGTCACGGTCATCTATATCAGAACAGAATGACCAGAACCTTCAACAAGAAAGTCAAACCAAGATGATTCACACCGGGGCAGCTGGTGTTAAAGAAAATCTTTCCTCATCAAGACGAAGCAAAAGGGAAATTCTCTCCTAATTGGCAAGGCCCGTACATGGTTCACCGAGTGCTAACAGGGGGAGAACTCATACTCGCAGAAATGGATGGAGAAGTTTGGCCTAAACCAATCAATTCAGATGTAGTCAAGCGCTACTATGTGTAACCCTTTATGCTTTCTGTCAATGTTGTAAAATGAACTACGCCTGACCTGATTCCCGTTTAAGAGGGGATACGTAGGCAGCCCTGTGGGTTCGGTCACATTCTAATAAAATTTCATTTTCCCCACGAATGGAAACTGGGGAAGAATTTTGAGGAGGGACCTCAAAATTCCGAAGCAAGTTCAGCCGAGCACCGCACGAGTAATAGCCAGAAGTCTTCACCCATCGAACTGGGGCAAAGGTTGAGAAGGAACTCTCAAATCTCCGCCGCAATGGAGTTGCAATGTCTTGAACCTCGTCACGGTCGTCGGTTCATGCAAAGAAAACTATGCTTTCTATATATCATATCATATTTTACAAAGTCATGCATATTTATTATTCTCAAAAGCAGTTTGTTTTAGCAACGCTACCGCCGCGGTACAAGAAAAGTCATCATCATCAAGCAAGCAGGCCGGATCAAGCTAGTAGGGGATACGAACTAACCTTCCCCTTTACAAAACTCACAATTTTTCTTTGAATGCATGCATAAAGACGGCGAAAGCCCAAAGTATCTTTTTATCTTTGCAAGACATCTCAAGACATTCTCAAACCCGTCCCGCATTGCCAACATTTACTATCACCGCAAGCAACTCTGTATTCGCAACAATCATATCGCTATAATTTATCATCAGCTAAGAACTCTTACTGTCGTTTTATCTTCCCGCACTCGCATCATTGCATAAGGCTATCATTTTGCCTTCCGAGACTAAGCACTGTCTCCCTGCATTTTACTCTATTTGCATAAGGCTAATATTCTGCCTTCCGAGACTAAGCACTGTCTCCCTGTATTTTATTTCTTGCATTTGCATAAGGCTACCATTCTGCCTTCCGAGACTAAGCTCTGTCTCCATCTGCATGAGGTTAAGCTCTACCTCTATTTGCATAAGGCTACCTTTTTTGCCTTCCGAGACTAAGCACTATCTCCCTGCATTCTATTTCCTCCATTTGCATAAGGCTACTCTTCTGCCTTCCGAGACTAAGCATTGTCTCCCCGCATTCTATTTCTTCTATTTGCATAAGGCTACCTTTCTGCCTTCCGAGACTAAGCTCTGTCTCCATCTGCATGAGGTTAAGCTCTACCTCTATTTGCATAAGGCTACTCTTCTGCCTTCCGAGACTAAGCATTGTCTCCCCGCATTCTATTTCTTCTATTTGCATAAGGCTACCTTTCTGCCTTCCGAGACTAAGCTCTGTCTCCATCTGCATGAGGTTAAGCTCTACCTCTATTTGCATAAGGCTACTCTTCTGCCTTCCGAGACTAAGCATTGTCTCCCACTGCATTTTACTCCTTACATAAGGTTGTCATTCTGCCTTTTGAGGTTCTACGCTACCTCTATCCGCATTTTACTTCACTACGCACAGTTCCTATCTCTTTTTTTTCAGAAAAATTACCTTTCGCAACGATATTTATCTACACTCTCTTTCGGGCTAAGCTCTGCCCCGCTTTTTTCTTTTCGCAAATCGCAAGACTAAGCTCTGTCTTGTCAACATCATGCTATTGCATTCTTCATGGGCTGAAATATCGCCAACTCGTCCAAAGGCATCATCATTCGGAGGCGCCATCTTCATGGCCCGAGAACACCATTTCATAGCCTACGGATCTCTCATATCCAACTTGCATATCATTATTCAAAGGCATCATGGTTCGAAGGCACCATCCTCATGGCCCGAGAACATCATTTCATAGCCTGCGAATCCCGCACCAAGCGATTCATGGCCCAGGACATCATAGTCCAAGGACACCATCCTAATTGTCCGAAGACAGCATTCATAGTCCGACGGACACTTGCATCATGCTTTATATTTTTCACAATATATGTTCGTTCTTTATTTGTAGCTAACCCGGACGGAACAACCAACTAGGCAGGAGCGGACCACTCCAGTTCTTCGACACAACCCCGAAAGATCTTTGTATTCTTACCCCACCATGCACCTTTTGTCCGTTCTTGTAAAATATCGTTGGTATATTTTGCCGAAGATTCCGGAACTACAAGCGGCCTGATTCCTATAAAACCAGGGATATGTAGGCAGCTTAAAAACCAGTGTGCGGCCGAATTCTATCCCGCAACTTCATCTCAGGTCAAAATTGGCCATCATATCTTTACCCGACTAAGATGTCGGGTAAAGAGGGGCATCTCATCTCAGCTTCATCTCATCCTTCTCGGGTAAAGAGGGGCAACTGTTGATACCCAATTTTTCCCTCAAATTATTTTTAAACTGGCATATATGTTTTCAAAATCATTTTTGTAATAATGAGTATTTTTCCCAATTTTTACACATTTTTATTTGAATTATTTCCTATTTTATTTACTGTTTTCACATTTTTACAATTCATAAATTACACTCTAAATAATCTCAAAATATTTTTCAATTTAACATGTCGTTTATAATCACCTTTTACTTATTAAATTTCAATTATCCCTAAATTGATCAATTAAGTACTATTTAATTGCAATTACAATAACTTTTGCAAATACGGCCTAATTGGCCATTTTGCATTGTTTCAACTCGAAAGTTATGCTTTCTTATACTCAATATCAGTTAATTATTGTGATTTTACCTGTTTTTAACCTAATTTAATCTTTTATAATTATTGGCTATTTTATTTTATTAATTAATTACCTATTTTGGTGTATTTAACATTTGGCCATTTTTATTTAAAACCTAGCCACTTTAAACCCCCAATTACCCCAACCCAGACCTCAATTACCCCAACCCAACCCAATATTAAACTCACCCGGCCCAACCCCCAGTTGATCTGAGCCGTTGATCAAATGAGATCAACGACCAAGATCTCTTGTTGCCTTAATTAACTTGAACGACCCCTCCCCGACCCCTCACTTTCTTCAACCCTCCCATCTCTCTACGCTGGTCTCTCTAGAGACTTCTCATATCCGATGACTTTGTCCTTCTTCTCCGGCCATCTCTGGCAACCATCCTCCAACCTCGAGCCTCCAATGGGTTTCCCTCACCTCGCACACCATCCTTGAGGTCTTCAAGGGCCCTGGGCCATGGCGACTTGCACCTAGGGTTTCTGCTTGGGCGTTTACGGTCTCTCCGATGATTTTTTTGGGAAAATCTCACCATATGTGTTCCGATCCTTGAGACTTATGACAGGTTCTTTCGTTCTACTTAGGTTTCTTTGAAACCCTCACTTTGGCTTAAATATTTCATATCCATGCTGTTTTTAATGATTCAAGCATGTCTCACTTTATATTTTACATTATTCTCGACTCAATCTTTAAGAATCTTCAATTTTCAAACATTTTTTCACCTCCTTTGGAAGCTAGGGTTTTTCAGAATCCTTTTACGCCTGCTTCATGCTAAGTTTCTTTGTGTTTGAGTCGATTCTTCGCATATCTCTACTGATTCTGTGCTCTTGTTGCTTTTTAAACTCGCCTATGTTGAAATCCTAACTGTTATGATTTTTCTTTTGTCTGGGTTCTTCATATTAACCTGATTATACAATTCCTATTATGACTCTGTGATTGTGGTATTCCTAACAATCTTGCTAAGGCGCAACCTACTTACCTATATGTGATTGTTTATTTGGACCTATGCATCTCTGAACTTGTCCGTTGCTATGACTATTGGTTTCTCTATATATGTGTTGAAATAAAGAGCATGAACCTCTCTTGATTGACTCTGATTTCCTTATTTAATGATCTGATTGAAAATATGTCTTTCAAAGCCTTAGGGCGCTGCCTGTTTGTTTAAATTGATTGATTAACTTACTTTGTTTACTAAGATGCTCTATTTACCAAACTATTCCCTTAATTATGGATTTCTGAATCTAGTCCTATTGTACTACTCTATAAACTTTGACTCCTTCCTTATTAGTCATGTACTGATTTTACATGTTACTAAGTTTTAATTTTGAAATCCCTTAACTTAAGGGAACAAATGTATTGATTTCCTGGTTAATTGAGTCTGAGTTCCTTGATTACTATGCTACTTTGATTCTTTCCTTATCTAGTCTTGTACTGACTTCTACTTATCTTATGTGCTGCATGTGTTTACCATTTCTGAGTTGAATCCCATAATTTAAGGGAACCATGTATTTTTCTTACACTAATTGGATTATGTCTTCTCTTATTACCATGCATTTGTGAGTCTTACCTTATTTTACTACCTATTTTCAACTATAACTACTCTTGTCTTTCAATAACAAGGACACACACAGAGACTTGTGTAAAACTCTCTCTTTCTCACAAAAGCTCTGCTCTACTACTCTTCTCTTTTGCTCTTGTCTACTGTTAGCCGGCTATAAGCCAAGGCTAACCATTGTGCTCTTATTTTGCTCTTTCATTCTTCTTGCTCTCATCATTGATATGTTCTAATTAAGATTCAAGCTCCCAAATCAATGTGTTTCTTATTGCTTCAGTTCATTATATTCCTAATTTTCTTCTACTTGTGCTTCTACTGTTCAACTTGAAATTAAGCTCTTGTTTAGCTTTCAGTACTCACCATGCTTCATCTCTTTAAGATTTACATGCCAATGCTTATAGGATTGTTGTTTACTCTTCATTTTCACTTGTTATGCTTGTATCCTGTTACTGTCTATTATCATATTTAAACTTGTCAATCTCCTGACTCTATGAACACCTCTGATTTGTGCAACTATGTTTAAACAAGTCTATGCATCTTTTCCTGATTACTATGTGGCCTATCTATCTCTTTAAACCATCCCTGATTTATGCAGCCATGTTTAAATAAGTCTTATTGAATCTCTGTGTCTTCTCCTTCCTATTATGTGACTTATCTCCCATTGTCTTTGCATTGCTGAATTTTTTTTGATCTGTTCTTCTTAGATACTACTACCCCTTTTAAAACTATTATGTTAAAATGAACCTTCAGTTCGTAAATTCTTTCGACTAAATCTTGTCTTTCAAAAAACTTTGTTCCTCTTTTAAACTCACTCCTAGAACTTCACACTATTCCTAGAAACTTAAGTTCCACCCCCTCAGTGTAAGCATTGCTTAGGGAACCTCTTGAGTTCCCTCTGAACTTTGACGCACTGAGGTGGGTAATTCCACACTGCACTTGTTCAACTTTGGCAATTGTGTTGGGGTGCTGGTATTGGCCAGGGACCCATGAGGGCCCTAGGGAGCTTTGCCGCACCCCTACTATGTGGGAGATGTGAAACTCGAAAGGATTGAGGTTGGAAGGATGGGCCTGATTGAAGGCTCCCTATAGAATAACTTCTTATTTTCCTTTCAATCACTGTAATTCATTTGGATATTGGGCTGTAATAATTTGTAAACACACTGCTGGGGCTATATAGTGAAATGGGTGGGGAATATGCATGCTTAGTTTTAGTATTGGGTAGAAAAAATATTCTTAGGTTCACTTGTTTATTTGTGCAATAGTCAACATGTTTAGGACATGCATCTCACATATTAGAAATCCTGTTTAGGTCTTCACTTTCAGCATGTCATTCACTCTTTCATAATTCTGAGAAAATTAATAACAAGCATCTAACTTGTCATTTTACATAACATCTTAGAAACCATGCCTTTAGGGACCTCTTTGTGCATTAGAAATCCTGCTGCTAGGACTATACTTGTTTGAGTTTTCAATCACTGTACCATGACTCAGCATGTTTTATCCAATAAGATCTGGCCAGTTCGTTAAAAACAAACTTTATACAAACGTGTCTAAAATCAGAACCTGAGCATGTATGTCACCCTTAAACAATTAGGCAAATGTTAAGACACCTAGGCAAGCCTTAGGTTTAACACGTAATTAAGTCGAATCAACCAAGCCTCTAATAATCTGCCTCTTTGGAAATTCACGAACCTTGATGTTCCAGTGTTTTCGTTTGGGAAATCTGTTATGTTGTGTTTAACTCCTATATCGTTTTTTTTAAAACAACTCCTAAACGGTGCATTTTCTTGTTCCTCAATAACTGATTTCTTGTTCCTGACTTAGCTTCAAACTATTAGGTGTTTTAAAGCTGCTGTATGACATAAAGTGTTCTACTCTTAAAGTCTTTGCTAAACTATTTTCTAACACAGTCCTATGAACTACTGGTTTTAGTACACACTACTGGATTTTCGAGTCTCAAATCATTGTCTTACCGCTTCCTGAAAGTATTCTGAATTACTGTATGCTCTCGAGTTTTAAAAACACTGCTTTGAACATTTATATTCCTGCAATTACTGTTTTAAATCCTTCAACCTTAACTCGTTTAGATTTAAACTCAAACTACTGCTCTTTACTAAAACTCCCTTGTTTTGAAACTTTCCTTCTGAGACTTTAATTGTGTTTGAGACATGCCATTTACGTGTTTAATTGTGGAGGGGTCTATGAGCCTATTATTGCCCTATGTGATCCAATACATGTCGTCCTATTTGTTTTGCACTGTCATCTAGTATCTTATCCTTTACACCTAAGTCAGCCTAGTCCCAGCCTTGATAGGATTAGTGGTCCTAAATACCCTCCAGGACTTATAGGATGTGATGGGTAATGGCACACAATAAGCATCCGTGACCAACACGCGCTTTAAATAACCTTACGGGTGGGAAGGGTAGAATCTGGATATGATGACCGGTGCGCTAATACCACGTGTAGCCGCCTCCTCGAGGTGTGACATACTGAGTATTGCATTGAAGTGATCCGTATTACTTTAAACCTAGGACACTTCTTTTCAAATGTTTATGCTATTCAAAACCTTCAAAGATTTTCATACTTGTTTTAAATCCCCTCATATGTGAACCTTATTTGTTACTTGCTTACCGTCCAAATTAAAAAAACTTATTAGCTGGGACCCACAGTTGTGGATCCTGAGGGGTGCCTAACACCTTCCCCTTGGGATAATTTCAAGCCCTTACCCAATCTCTGGTAACGCGAACTAGTTCATGAGTTATCAACTCTAGGTGCCCTAACACACCATAAAAATTGTTAGGTGGCGACTCTTTCTTTTCTTTAAAGGAGTTGTCCATAATGTCTTAACCCGATCTATCCATACTTAACCCGTGCAATAGGAAAAAGGGGGCGCGACATCGGCCACTAGAAAATTTGAACCGTGGACGTGAATTCCATAAATAAGCCTCTTTAACACTCTTTCAAACTTTACCTTCAATCTTTTCTGCTTTAACCTTCAAAGTTTTTCAAGCTTTCCATCTGCAAATCTTCAAGTTTCACCGCTAATCTCTTCTTAAAATACAAAATCATATCATCTTCAAATATCTTTAAACCCAAAACCAAATGGCGAAGACGTCAAAATCTGTGCCTCAAAGGAAACTGCTTCATCCTCTCAACCGGCCGGCGAAAAAGCGCCGGTTGAACCACGCCTTGAGGAATGCATTCCTGGGGGGGGGGGGGTTATCATCTTCGATTTCAAGACCGAGAAAACTTCGTCGGTCCTTGGTTGTTGTGAGCCGGTATCGAGGTTTATATGCTCGATAACTGAGAGCTTCCTCAAGAAAGTGATGAAGCATTGCAAGTGGCAAGACAAAGAGGTTGTGATACCGGCCCAAGAGGAGGCTATTACCGCCCACGTGGAAGGGTACTTAAGTGTTTACACTTACCCTTTCACGTTGGGCCCTCTTGACCTAATCATCGTGGACTTCTGCAAAAGTACCAGGTGACTCTTAGTCAGATTCCCTTCTTCTAGAGGATCTTCATATTGCTTCAATTTTTCTCGAGTAAAGTCGATGGGCTCCCCTTCACCCTCGACCACCTCATCAGGTTATACAACCCCCGACTTTACCGAGTTGGGTTAATAAAGCTCAGGCAGTGAGCCACCAAAGCTTTCATCTCCAGCATAGAAAAAGTCAAGGATCAAGGCTGGATGGCTTGGTTTGTCAGGGTGAAGACCTCGGACCTGATTCCGACCAAGAAAATGCCATTCCCCAAGAGGTAGAATATGAAACGTAAGTACGATCCCGTTATTAGTTTTCATTTGTCACTCTGCTTCTCCGTTTTCTCTTATAGATGCCATTTTTCGATGTAGTCGCTGCGTGGATGCTCGGTGCCATCGCTGAAATTAACGGCTAGGTTAGGGACCTAGTCTAGACCTCTACGTATGCTGAATGCGCATGTCGCAACTTATCAAATGGCCGATGGGAAGCCAAAAATCATGGTACGCCCCTTTTTTTAACTTGATGATTTTGTTTAAACGTTTTACCCACGCTTAGTCAATTTCTTTTCCTGCAGGCCTTCGCAAAGATGCAGTCATGAGGCCCTCATCTGGGTGAAGAGACTTCGCCCTCGGTCCCTAAGCTGGTAAAGGAGAAGAAGAGAAAAAGGACCTCAACCTCCGAGGATCCAGAGTCTAAGAAAAAGGTGGCTTGTAAGCCGAAAAAGGACACCATCCCCTAACCTGCGGATTCAATTCAAATCTTATGGGAGAAAGGAGAAGAACAGGAAGACGGCTCCTGGCTGGTGGCCCGAACAAAGATGAATACTAAGGCTCAGAAAGGCGCCGAGTCAGTAGGAGCCAAAAACAATCTGCCCCGAGATGACAGGGCCTCAAGAGGAGACTCGGGTGGAGTCCCCGAGTTGGCAAAGGCTGAGAGTGCCCCATCTTGAGGCAAAGAAGTAGCAAAACCGGCCGTGGAGGTCAATCTTGAGGCTCTTTGAGATGAAAAGAATACCCCAAGATACCCACTTGGGGCAGTAGAAATTGGACACTCGTCGCCCCTCCCATCATTTTCTAAGGAAACGATTCTTGAGGTCCAAGCCATGAGGACTCCCGATGTAGAAGGAACCCATGGAGGGGAAGACCCCTTCCGTAGTTATTTTGCTGGGATCGAGGACGTCGCCGATCTGAGCGTCCTGGAAATACCGAGGAAGGACTAGGGTATTACCTCCTTGATCTTCAAAACTGACCGATCAGTTCCCGGCCCTCAGCATCTGTCCCGGGATCAAACAAATAATTGTGATATCCATCCCGGAGGATGCTCGAGTTTTTGCTGCCTCCGTAGGGGTGGCTAGTTATCGTCGGGGTCTGGTCATGGAGGAAGACCAGGCTCTGATGGACGAAGTGGGAGTACCGTGCCTCTTTAATGAGGCACACCAAGCCTTCGATCGGGTAAGCCTTGACTTCCCTTGTTGATATTATAATTGTCTTTTTATCTTTGAATAATTTCTTTCCTTTTGTCTGTGTAGGCCTCAGTGCTTCATCATGAGGCATTTTCTAGGTCTCGAGTTGAATTGGGTCAGTATGAGGCTGACATTCAAAGGCTTACCAAGGAGAAGAATGACCTTAAACTTCTCAAGCAGAAAGAAGAAGAGATCAAAGATCTTCGGGTTGAGCTAGTCGCGGCTCAGAAAGAACAGACCGACCTGACTGTGCAGGTTATAAAAATATTAGAAGCTCATGGCATCGGTTCGGGAATGGTGGCTAATAATTCAAACTCACAGGTCCAACGGAAGCTTGAAAGGATTGAGAAGCTTCGAGGAGAGGTTGTTGCGATGAAGGCGGAGACCCTGACATAGAAGCAAAAAATGGACAGCCTTGCCTCAGAGAAGGAGGCTGCTCGAGCCCAATTGTCAATGGCTGAAAGTCAGCTCCAAGACATGAAAGAAAACAGCTTGGCACAATCCAAGAAAATAGAGGAGCTCGAGGCTTGGTTGGCAACCCAACTTGTAAAGGCCAAATTTGAAAGCTAAGGCCGATGCGTAGGCGATCATGGTCGTCTACCGGAGTGATGTTGAAGCTGCTCAAGACCAAGCAAGAGAAACTGCCGAGGCCGCCTAAACTAGTACATTGGTTTTCCGAGCTCGCCAATTGCCAATCTCGGAGGTGTCACGACCCAATTTCCCTCTGTTGGGTATCGTGATGGCACCTAGTCTTAGAAACTAGGTAAGTCTAACATTTAGTACACATAAGTCATAATTGTGAAACTCTTAAATGCTTCTTGATATAAATCTCTATAAATTACGTATCATCCCAAAATCCGGTAAGTACAAGTCATAAGCTTTAACGAATTTACACTAGAATCTCTAATTACCACTGTTCGGAATGAATACAACAATGTATGAAAAACAAATATAAGAAGGTGACTCCGGAACCGCGAACGCTGAAGCGGTTCTACCTTGAGACTCCATAACAGCAATCCCGCTGATAACTATCGATCGGCCGGCTATGCAAAAACTTGGAATCTGCACAAAAAATGTGCAGAAGTGTAGAATGAGCACACCACAGCGGTGCCGTAAGTATCAAGACTAATATAGATGAAGTAGTGAAGAGGACTAGTCAGGACACCCACTGGTCTAATAAATTAAACAGACATAATATCGGAATGAAATGATGTAACATCTATCTAATGACTACACAACGTAACTAATAAAATAAGGAAGGAAATACAACCACTAATAATAGAACATCACAATAATACACAAAGAAGGTACGAGAACACCCCGAAATCGAGAAATCACACTACGGTAAGAACAAGTAATAATTTAGCACTGCAACAGTTTTTCCACATCAGGCCTTAGCCAATACCCCAAGTGTCTTTGGAAAATACTTCGAGTGTAAACCTTCACCTGTAAGTTTGTATTGAAATCTTTGAATATAATCATTTCAAATAGAAAACTTTCTTTGAAATATACTTTTCTCCGAATATATACATATATTTTTAGAAAGAAAATCTTTACAACATAGTTCTTTCAAAATAAAAGGTTTTCAAATATACTCCCCCGATAAATGCCTTTCACATATCGTTTTCTGCAAGACAAATGCTTTTCAAATATACCTTTGAATAAAAGTCCTTCAGACATAGTTTTCCTCAAGATAAATGCTTTTCAACTATACTTTTCAATATATATCTTTCGATCATAATCTCTTAAAGATAAATCTATCGGAACTTCGTCCGTAGTTCATAATTTGTCATGCAGTACATGGGGAAAGCTCCCGGAATACATCCGTAGTCCCAATTTAAATATGCAATGTAGTACATCGGGAAAGCTCCCCGAATACATCCGTAGTCCGAATTTAAATATGCAATGTAGTACAGGGGGAAAGCTCCCGTAATACGTCCGTAGTCCCAATTTAAATATGCAATGCAGTACAAGGGGAAAGCTCTCGGAATACGTCCGTAGTCACAATTTAAATATGCAATGCAGTACAGGGGGAAAGCTCCCGGAATACGTCTATAGTCCAAATTTAAATATGCAATGCAGCCAACAGAGAGAACAACTAGAACACGGCAGAAACATCGTACATTGCCACAACGAGCACAACAACAAACAAAAAGGCAAAAATGCAAAGTGCGACGAGCAATTCAATACAAGAACTTAAGTCACAAGAATGGTAAAACTCACTCATAAGAAGTAACCATTGAAGGGAAAGCCACGTACAAGTGAAACAATGTAACGAGGGGAAAACAAAACAAATATAGCAATGATTCACAATATTCAAGTCAACAATAAGAAACCAATCATCCCAGCAAGGGAAACAACTATAACCAATCTCGCCTAAACAATTAGCATCACGGAATAAAACTCAGCTAGAACAAATGCCCAGTAATAGGCAACATCAAGAAAATACCATCAACATGGATGATTATAAAACTAGACCTAAGTAGCACTTAAGGGACAATCTTATAAATCACAATATACGACTCACATGCATGCTTGACACAAACAGATAGATATTCCAATTACGGCTAAACAATTATAGGGCTAGATAATACTAATTCTAGTCAATTAGGCAGTTTATGAAGAAATTATAACATGATGGTAGAGGAGGTAAACTATCCAGTAAAGTAAATTAAGATCAAATAAACAACAAAGGGAAACTAAAGGCAAGAAAATCTAATTTAAGCAGGAAAAGATGAAACTAGCAGCTAGAAACTCGGTCATAACAATTACAACTTGATACACAGGAAAATATAAGAACCTAAGAATCCTAAAAGGCCAACCTATTTGCAAATAAGGCCGAGTACGCACTCGTCACCTCGCGTACACGGCTACAATCAACATAGAAGACTCAAATCCTAAGGGTTATTTTCCCCACACAAGGTTATGCAAGATACTTACCTCGAAGACGACAACCCGGTAGTCCAAAATGAACTTCTCGGGCGAAATGACCTCCGGACGGCTCAAAATCAACTAAAACAACTTCAAAGTACACATAAAACGTATAAGGAACTATTCCGGATAATAAAGTTTCGATCTTTACAAAAATATAAAAATCGACCCCCGGGCCCGCACCTCAGAACCCGTAAAATTTTACAAAATCCGAATACCCATTCCAATACGAGTTCAACCATACAAAATTTATCAAATTCCGATATCATTTGGTCCCTCAAATCATGATTTTTTATTTTAGAAATTATCTTTCAAAACCCACATTTTCCTCAACTCAAAACACAAATTAAATGGTGAAAATAAAGATAAAGTCATGGAATATATTTGGTTCTAGTTGAAGAGCACTTACCCATTCGATTTGTGTGAAACATCCTCAAAGAATCACCAAGAACCGAGCTCTAGAAGTCAAAATGTGATCAAAATGGTTTAACCCTCGATTTTGAAAAATATAAACTGTCTGCCTGCATTTTAGGCATTGCGATCGCGAGAAATTTCATGCGATCGCGTAGAGGAAAATGTTACTGGCCAAAAAAGATTCTATGCGGTCGCGAAGGAAGGTATGCGATCGCATATAAGAAAATTATTTGCTGCCGCAACGCCACACTACGCGATCGCGAACCAAGGAATGCGATCGCGTAAAGGAAATAACTTGAAGCCCAAAATGAAATCACTATGCGAATGCATGCTGAGGGAGGCGAACGCGAATAAGAAGAAAGTGGACTTACGCGATCTCGAACTTGTCCATGCGAACTCAATGCAGGAAGGACTGGGCGGGTCAGAGCAACACTATGCGATCGCATCTATAACCAGAAAACAGAACCAGCAGTGAAAAATAGGGAAAATTAACTTGAAGCCCAGCGAAACACACCCGAGGCCCCCAGGACCTCGTCTAATCACACAAACACGTCATATAATCTACCACAGACTCACTCGGGGTTTCAAATCACATAAAACAACACCAAAACGACGAATCAAACCAAAAATCAAACTTATGCATTTTCAAATCTTCAAATATCAAAACTCGTGCCAAAGCCTATCAATTCAACCCGGAATGACGTGAAATTTTGCAGATAAGTCCCAAACAACACAATGGACTTACATCCATTCCTGAAATCCCGTTCTGAGCCCGATATCAAAATTTCACCTATCGGCCAAAATTGCCGAAATTCTAACCTTCGCCAAATTACCTCAAATTACTCTATGGACCCCCAAAACCAATTTCGGACACGCGCCTAAGTCCAAAATCACCATACGAAGTTTCTGACATCACCTAAAACTCATTTCGAGACCGTTTAAACAAAAGTCAAACCTCCGGTCAACTTCCATCACTTAAGCTTAAAAAAATTGAATTTTGCCTCCCAACTCGACTCCGTATACACAATGTGAAGCTGTTCATGACCTTATGTCACCAAATGAAGTTTAAATTTTCAAAACGACCGGTCGGATCGTTACAAGAGGGAAACCCTCGAGGAGATCCATGCTTAAGGTTTCGATATCACTTATGAGATAGAAAAGTCCAAAGGTTTTGATGCCAATGCTAAGGCACTGGACCCCTCCGACGATATGATGACGCCAGGAGTGAGAGCGGGTTCGAGAGCGGTAGGGACCCCGATGGAGAAGAAGCTGCCCCCCGGGAAAATTAGGAACCTTAGGATTTTTCATTTTGATCTTATATATAAAGATCTCGTTTCTTTCTAACTTGTCTTTATTTCATTTTTTGCGTTATTAAAATTTTGTTTCATTTATTCCTTATGAAAATTTCGTCCATAAGTTCAAGGCACATGAAATTTTATCGAAGCCGGATTAGTGTAGTTTGTATAGTCGAGTGAGTACTTGCTCAAACTCGAAGTAGGGTGACACTTAGATTCTAGTTGAGTGAGGGATGATTTCTCAAACTCGAAAAATAAAATTCCCCTTAGTATCTTGAATTAAGCCGATATGGCCTTTGTAGAAAAGAATGGCTTTTTTCCCCTTCTCGGTTTGAAAAGTTTTATACAAATTTTGTTATGCCTTAGCATGAAATAATGAATTTGTTCAAGTGCTAGAACAATTCTGTACCCACTAGGGTTTTCGAGGATTGATATTATCGAACCCCTTGTTTTGTAATGCCTGAGCATGAAATAAAGAATTTGTTCAAGAGTTTGAACAATATTGCACCCATTAGGGTTTGTTGAGGGTCGATATTATCGAAACCCTTAGTAATTTAGCTGAGTGTAGCCTTTTTAACCGGTTTTTGAAAATATTCAAAGGCCTGTTTTGTAATGGAAATCGGACGTTTTCGAATCATGTTAATTTGGTCGCAACCTTTTTAGCTTGGGATTTGCCTCTTGGGCTTGTTTTCCTGCTATACTTCGAACTTGTTCAAAGTTTCATCCGAGTGGGGAAACCGTGGCCTATAAAATTCGAGGATTGCCTTTTTAAGGCCTTACGATCTTGAGATTTTGATAGTTCGATCACGTCTATTGTTTGGACGGCAGTCCCCTAGTGTAGGGTTATTTCTTCAAACTTCAGTTGTGATCAGCCCTTAAGCCTGTTTGCACAATTAATCAAGAGTATGAAATTGTAAAGTAAAATTTTTCTAAGGCATGAAATATTCGGCAAGGAAAAAATACTTTTCTTAGAAGATGATTATACATGCGTACATGTTAGGGCTCGGGTAACCTACATGGGCACGACTCATTCGACTATTTGTCCGTTATAAAATTTACCTATCGAAACCCTGTTGACACGAAGTACTTTTCTTGCAACAAAGTTGACATTTTGAGGGTGATGCCCCCCAGTATTCGAGGTTGATTTTAAAGAAGCCTTGGATACTGTTGAATAGCTCTAAGTTAGCACGAACAATGGTTGCCTCATTTAACACCTTGCTAGATAAACCCATTTGGGACAAAAACCGATCTAAGGGAAAAAGCGTGCAATGCGTTCTTGTATACTAAGGACTTTGTGTTGAAGAATCCCTCTATGCCATCTATCGAACACCTGCAATTGGTTAATATAAAACATAAATGTAAATGGAGAAGGTCGTAGCTTAGCAGTAATATCGTTTGAGGAATGATATGTTCCAATCATTTGGTAAGTGCTCGCCGTTTAGTGTGTCGAGCTTGTAGGATCCTTTTATGATGATGTCGAGGACGTGATATGGTCCCTCCCAGTTTGGGCCAAGTTTTCCTTTGTTCGGGTTTCGAGAGTTGAGGGTGACTTTTCTCAAAACTAAGTCCCCGATTTTAAAGTGTCAAAGATTGGCTCTTCGGTTGTAATACCTTTCGATCTGCTGATTCTGTGCGGCCATTCGAACGAGGACGGCTTCCCATCTTTCATCTAGAAATTCAAGGCTTGTATTCATAGCCTCGTGATTTGAATCTTCCGTTGCATACTGAAACCTGAGGGCAAGTTCTCTGACTTCGACCGGGATTAGAGTTTCGGCACCATAGACTAACGAGAACGGTGTTGCCCCCATACTGGATTTCAACGATGTACAATACGCCCAAAGGAACTCGATTAGTATTTCTCTCCATTTTCCTTTAGCGTCAGTCAATCTTTTCTTTAGATTTTGAATGATGGTCTTGTTTGCGGATTCCGCTTGTCCGTTCCCACTAGGATGATATGGTATTGATAAAATTCTTTTAATCTTGTGGTCTTAGAGAAATTTTGTCACTTTGATGCCGATGAATTGCTTCCCATTGTCGCATACGACCTCGGCAGGAATCCTGAATCAACATATAATGTGGTCCCAAATGAAGTCTATTACTTCTTTTTCTCTAACCTTTTCGAAGGCATGTGCTTCAACCCACTTAGAAAAATAGTATGTCATAAACAAAATGAATTGGGGTTTACCCGAGGTCGATGGGAGAGGGCTGAAGATGTCCATTCCCCATTTTATGAACGACCTTGGGGATAAGACTGAGTGGAGTTTCTCCCTGAGTTGGTGAATCATCGGCGCGTACCTTTGACATTTGTCGCACTTTTGAACAAACGTTTTTGTATCCTTTTCCATACCGGCCTAATAGTATCCTACTATGATGACTTTGTGAACCAATGACTCGGCACCATAATGAATTCCGCAAGTGTCTTCGTGAATTTCCCATAGGACGTAGTCGGTGTATCCTGGTCACAAACATATCACCAACGGTCCATCGAACATTCTCCTATACAATGTTCCATCCTTTGCCAATGTGAACTGTGCGGCCTTCGTGCGTAGAGTCCTCGATTTCTTAGGATCCGATGGAAGCTTCCTGTTCTTTAGGTATTCGATATACTTATTCCTCCAATCCTAGGTTGTAGAGTTTATTTTGGCGTGGACTTCTTCGATTACTGACCGTGAAAGTTGTACAAGAGTCCCCGAGATAAGTTCGTGTTCGACCGATGTCCGCGAGATAAGTGTTTTCCTAAGCTCGGGAGTTAATCCTGTGCCCAGGTATACCTTTCGTTCGGGCAGGTTGTTTACCTTGAAAATGGTAATGACAATTATATTTGATTTTGTGGTTCTAAAACTATGTGATCTATTTTAATACTAGTTGTTAGGCAATAGATGCTAAGTGTAAGTAAGGAGAATAAGATATGCAAACCAAGCTATTACTAGGTTGGGCCTCGAGCTTGCCGAGGCAGGATCCCGATATTCAATTATGACGCTGAGTGTGGGGTGATCGATGAAGATACAGCAATACTGGGGGCCTCGAGGATGACCCTTTATGATCAATAAATGAAGAACAATTAATGATACTAATAAATGGAAAGCAATAAATCTATAAAGCAATGGTTGATAACGTTTTGGTAAATGAGCAGAGAATGTTCTTGTTATATTGAATATAATATGTGTTACAAAATGACAAGGTTACCCTTTCTATAGGAGGGGCGAATCACAACATAGTACATGTATAATTGTTACAGAAGAAACACTATTGGTACAACTATTTAATGTCTTATTACGGATTTGTACTATTCTTGCAGATTTGGTCAGCGCTAACCACGTGTCCTCGGGAGTTTCCCGCCTTTCCATGATGGTCGTTGATTTGTACTGCCCCAAGGTCGAGCACAAGGAACCTTTGATATGTTCCCTCTGAGTCGAGCTTCGAACTATGCTCCGAGCTTCTCGAGGTCAGGCGTGGAATGCTACGATGGCCTCAAAATCGGGCTCTCCGATTTTCGCCGTATACAAATAGTCCACGCGTTTCTTAGAATGAAATAATAAGAAACAATATTCAATTCTTTCCTCTTCGATGTCCCCATTATGACGTCAGCCACGTGATATCATTAAATCATGTGACAGAAGGATTGTACAGTGGTCGCTACCAGCACGATTCTCGAAAAGCCCTCGAAGATGTGACGTCAGCCACGTCTATTTTCCAAAGCATTCTTTGCCTGCATCTTCGAAGATAAGGACTGGGGGTCGATGAGCCGGTTTGTTTGAGTCAGGACCTCGGACCTCATCCTTGCCGAGAAGAGGCCATTCCCTGAGGAATGGAATATGAGACGTGAGTGTCGCTACACCGAGCATGTTTTATCGTCTGAAAGCCATTCTTTCCGTGTTTGAATTAACTCCTTTTTTTTTGACTCGATTCTCTTCTGATTGTATAGCCACCGTGTGGTTCCCCGGCACGGTCAAGGACCTTCCAGTATGGGTCAAACTCTTGGACTTCGCATCCCCATATAACAAGCGCGTTAGGCGTGATTTGATCAAGACGCGATGGCAGGCCAAAAACCACGGTATGCCCTTACCTCTCTTACTTATAAGTTCCTTATAAGTAGACATCTCGGCATTATGTTTGATATTTCATGTCTATGCAGGCCTTGGGGAAGCCGTTTCGATGAGACTGCCTCCTCCTAGCGAAGAAGCAACCCAAAAACCCGCCAAGGACAAAAAGAGGAAGAAAGAGATGCCGACGAAGTCTCCAAAATAGAAGAAACCTAAGGCTCGAAATCATAATACCGATGCCACGTTCTTGGCTTCAGCAGCTACAGAAAGTCTTCGTACGAAGACGAAGATGATGACAGTTTCCCTTTGGTACAAAAGGCAAGACGAAATGCTGATGCTTCGAAAGTTGTTGGGTAGAAGACTGCCGAGTCGGAGGCGGTCGATGCGGACCCACCTAACATTTAGGAGAAATTCGAGGAGGGTGTGGGTGCAGTCCCCGAGTCAACCGTTGGTCAGGATACGGTTTATGCCGATGAGTGCTTGGTTGGCGAGTTCGGAGGGACCAACTCTGAGGCTCTTTGAGGGCATGAGGAAGCCCCTATAGAGGTTGATGCCATAGACGATCTCCAATCGGGCCAATAATTTTTGCTAGGGGAAATACGGGATGTCAAGAATAGGGAAGCTCCCGATGTAGGGGCATCCTAGAGAGAGGACAATTTGTTCAAAGATTACTTTGTCGGTGTTGAGGAGGATGCCGATCTCGATGGCCCCATCGCTCTCGAGAAGGCTGAGAGGCTCCAAAAATAGGTGATCTTTTTGACACAACCTTTGTGTTTTAAGTTTTGACCCTTGTCTCTCTAATTTATTTCCTTTGCGCTGTTGGTCACAAAATTGTGTGACCAGGCTTTTTCCAAGCTACAAGATGAGCTTACTCATTGTGAGAAGGAGCTCGAGAAACTCACGTCGGAGTTGAATTAGCTGAAGACTTCATCTTCCCGAAAGGAAGAGGAATTGATCGACCTTCGCACAAGCTCGGAGAAGGCGCTTCAGGAGCGGGCCAACTTTATCAAGCAGGTAGTTTGGTATTCATGAGCTTTGTCTTTTATCGTCATAACTTGGTGTTTATTACCTTGACTCAACACTTGTAGATTGAGCAAAAGGATGACCTAGTGGGGCAGCTTCGGGAAGAGATTGCGGCCAAATAAGTCGAGCTCCTCGAGCTAAAGCGGAAATGGTAGCGTGGCCTCAGAGAGGGATAGTCTTCTGGAAGAGCTGGCTTCGACTCAGGGTCTTCTTCGGGTTCTCAAGAGGAGGCTCACAAATTTGAAGTGCTCCATGGTGAGTCGGCTGCCGCATTATCCGAGGTCAAGTCTGAGGCTGATGCATTCGTATCCTCGTACAAAGATGATGCTGCCGCCGCAAACAATCGAGCCAGGGAGATATCTGAAGAGGCCGAGCTTAAACTGGCTCGCGACATTGCTCATGCTAGTTTCGAAGCTCGGAGGCAGGGCTTCGAGGAAGTGCATACCAAGGGTTTCGATCTTTCTGGCGAGATCGAAGAAGCCAAGTCCTTGGAAGAGGAATTTCAATTTTGAATACTTCAGACGAGGGCTCCGCAAGCGACTCGGGAAGTAGCGGAGATGAAGAATATGCCACTTTTGCTCTTTTGTTTCTTCTTTTGTACATGGGCTCCGCATGGGAGTATTGTAAATGTTCTTCTATAATAATTTGGAATGCAAAAGATTCTCTTATTCAATGTATTCAATGTTTGACCTTTAATGTTTATGTAAAACTTCAAATTTGAATTTAATTCCTTCCAGCTCGATCTTGGAGTGACAGAGACCCTCGAGGTCGGGCTATTCTGATCTCAATCTCACACCTTCCCGAGGTTGGGTTGGTAAAGGGTCGATTTGACTCCTCGATCCCTTGAACATTGTAATGTAACGTCATTCTCATGACATGGCCAAGAAGTGACCGAGGTGGCCCCGTCGGTACATTTCCCAAAAAGTCATAATTGTCTTGTAAGAGCTGATTGCTCTTCTTATATATAAACTAACTTTCCTTAAATAGTTCCTCTTCTTACGTCAACTCCTCTGCCATTTTAGTTTAAAGGTTTTGCCTTAGTTTTCATCTTCTTTTCCTTGTTTCAAAGGAGTCATGGCTGGCATGCCCATATCCACTCACCAGGAAGAGGAAAGTTCCATCTCTACCTACCGCCTGGTCGGTGGTACACCGTCGGCGTTGGGCGAGCTAACGTTGAGTTATTTCGTCTTTAGGAGAGGCTTTACGCTAAAGAGACTTCTCGATGTTCCGGGCCATCGAGAGCATGCCTCGAGGTTCATTTGATCAATATAAGAGAGACACCTCGAGGCGGTGAGGAGAGATTGCGGATGGGGGAAAAAGGTGATGTTGCAGATACCTCCGAGGAAGAGAATATTATGACCCATGTAGAGGGGTTCCTGAGCGGGTATACATACCCCTTTACGTTGGGTCCTCTTGACCGGCTCGTACTCGATTTTTGTCAGAGAAATCGAATTACTTTGGCTAATATCCATTCATCTTTCTGGCGGATCGTGCTGATGATGAGGTTTTTTTCCGAAAAGGCCGAGCTCAAGTTCACCCTTAGCCATCTTTTTAGATGGTATCTACCTTTGCATTATCTAGGTCTAATCACGCTATGACACCGATCCACCAAGCCCTTTATTGCCAATGCTGACGAGGACAGGGATCGAGGGTGGATGAGTCGGTTTGTCCGAGCGAGGACCGTTGATATTAATCCTGGCGGAGTTCCTGCCCTTCCCCGAGCAATGGAATTTAAAGCGTAAGTGACACGCCATACTTTATCTTTTTTGTTCTTAGTGGAGTTAGACTCTGTAAGAACATTTCCTTTCTTCATCGGCAGCGATCCTGTGGATGCCAAATGAGGTCCCCAATCTTATGGGCTGGGCCCGGAAACTAGCAGCCTCTTCGACTTATGAAGAGCACAAATGGAGAGATTTGGCGAAGGGCAAATGGGAAGTTAAGCACCATGGAATGTTCCACGTAGTCCTTCTCTCGAAGAGTACTTCCCTTTACGTACACCACTTACTTTGCTGCAGGTATCAGTGAGTTTTCTGAGGTGATACCGTGCCCCTTTGAGGGGAAGGAAGGACCTTCGACTTCCGATCGAAGAAAAAACAATAAGAGGAAAAGATTCTCGGAGGACGATGATACTTATAGCGGAGCAAGACCTGCCCAGGGGCGTGGGGAGGATGTAGCTAGTAATGGAAATGCCATTTTTATCGGTCGGTTTATGGATTATAATATGACCAAAGTGGATGGCTCCACTTCTATTGCTCGGACCGAGAGATCTCTCGACACAGCTAATCCTGCTGAACCCGAGGTCTCTTGCCTTAGGGGAGATGTTCCACAAGAGGGGACGAGCGAGGACCCCTTACCACCTTCTTCTCCCTTTGAAGGTACTTCAAGGGATGTTCGGGGCCAGGGGCCGCCTAGATCAAGTGGAGTCCCGAGTGATCACGTCCCCTTACTCGGTGGTTCAACTGAGACCGATGAGACTAGACCAGTAGACGCTTACTCGACCTTCGAGGAGGCTTAGCGACTCAGTTTTGTGGTGAGCTTCGGTGATTTTTAGGCTTTTTAGCTTTGCATTTTCATCCTTTTAACTGAACCTTCTTTTTCCTAGGCCTTCGACAAACTTAAGTCCGAGCTGCTTCGCTGTGAGGCTAGGTTGGGGAAAGCTTTGGATGGGGAGAAATCTCTCAGGCTTCTTTGTGACAAGAAGGCAAGATAGTTGATATACCTTCGATTAGAGTTGGATCAAGGTCATGATTTTGAAGGCAACCTCGAAAAATAGGTAACCTTTATTTTTAGGGAATACAGGCTTCTTCCCCCATCTTTGGAAACTAACGTTTCGGTATCTCAGTTGAAGAGAAAGACAAAGAAGTTGGAACGCCTTCGGGGTGAAGTTGATCAGGTTAATTCTAAACATATTTAATTGAGTCACATATAGATGATCACATTGCGGCGAAAAGGAACGCTTTGGTTATGGCCTCCGCCCTCGAGATACAACTTTGCAATGCTCGAGAAAGCCACCTGCTTCAAACGAGAAAGATTGCTAAGCTTCAGACAGACCTTATGAATATGAAGGCCGAGGTCGTGGATGCTCGAGCCGAGGCCAAAGAGGTCCGGGCGAAGGTCGATATGAAGGTGGACATCTATTTAAATGATGCTGCTGAAGCTCGTATGAAGTTGAGGGAGGCTTCCAATCGAGAGAGACTAAGAAATGATTATGCCCGATGCAAATCCCGGAGAGAAACCCTCGAGGAGATCCATGCAAGGGGCTTTGACCTCTCGGAGGAGATAGAGCAGGCCAAGGCGGATGAGTTCGACGCCAAGTTCCTTGCTTCTGATGCTGAAGACAATGAAGAAGAGGCCGATGAGGGAGCTGGTCCCAATGAAGCCAATGGAGGCACAATCCCCGAGTGAGGGAAGATTGAGTCCCCGAGAGTAGATTAGATTTATTCTTTCTGATTCCTTGTATAAGGCTCTCTGTGAGAGCGTTGTAAATGTATCTTCGTATCATTTCACATATAAAAAGAAACCTTTTGGTTTTCCCTTTGTATAAACTTCCACTTGCTTGTGTCTTTGTTTTCTGTTTTGAATTTTGATGCTTGCCGATGGTTAGTCCGGTGAGGTGGACTTTGAGATGAAATCCTTGGGGTTTTGTGCTTGACGAGAATTTGGTAATAGTTGATAGCTAACCGTTTAGGGCTCAGTCTTCGAGTCAAATTTTGACTCGAGCTCATCGACCCTTAGGTTTTTAAATTGGCCCTGAGGCTCTTTAGGCTAGCCCTTAGGCTCTTACGCATTGGCCCTTAGGCTCTTTTAGATCGGCCATGAGGCTCTTTAGGCTTGCCCTTAGGCTCTTACACATTGGCCCTTAGGCTCTTTTAGATCGGCCCTGAGGCTCTTTAGGCTAGACATTAGGCTCTTGCACATTGGCCCTTAGGATCTTTTAGATCGGGTCGATGCGACCTCTAATACGACTATAGTTTCCCCTCGTTACAGTCTTTTTGAAGTTTTTGTGTTCGTCTAGCTCTTCGACGGCTCGACAAGAGCCTCGACTATGAGTCGACGTATGACGATGAATGAGCACCTGGGGAGGTTTGCTCGAAGGATGAATTTTTGAAGCCTTTTTATTGTTTGGAGCTGATATGGTCGAAACTCTTTTTCTTATGCCGAGGGTAGCCTGATTAACCGGTTCTTTTCAAAGTATTTGAAGGCCTGTAGTTTTATGGTGGCACTCGCACCTCTCAGAGCCGCGTTAATTTGGTCGGAACCTTTTGATATGAGCGTAGTCTTTATCTTTAACCATAGCCTTTTACTCACCAGGAGAGATAGCCTCGATGTCTATATCGAGGGTATGCCTTTTTAGGGGTCTTACAAGTTCAAATATATAGACTTGGCATTAATATCAGGGTTATGCCTTTTTATGGTATTATGAATCTAGGCATGCCTTGTTGAGGTCTTACATAGTCGATGTTGCCTTGTTGAAGGCTTACGAGCTCGAGGTTGCCTCATTGAGGTCATACGAATTTGGTGTTGCCTCGCTGAGGGCTTATGAATTTGATGTTGCCTCGTTGAGGGCTTACAAGTTTGGGGTTTCCTCATTGAGGGCTTACAAATTTGAGTTCATGAGGCTTGGTGAGCTAAAGATGATGACAATGTCCGAGTGTTAGGGAGTTTTTGGCCCTGGAGCCGTTTCTAGTGAAAATAGGAATCTTCTTTGAGGCATACAACATTTTGATGATAAAAATACTCCTTTGATTACTTTATACTAGTGTACATGTTTTCTCCATCGAGAATTCGATTATTCTACGCGGACATGGTTCATTCGACTGTTTGGCCCGATACAACATTCTCCTGTCGAGACCCTCTTTGGCATATTTCGGTTCCTTTGAGGAGGCGACCTCCCGGGGGGATGCCCCCTAGTATTTGAGGTAGATCGAAGAGAAACCTTGAAAACTTGATGAATTCTCCTTAGGTAGCATATGGATGTTGCCTCGTAAAAAACCTCGTCGATAAAACCCATTGGGGATAAAAATCCGATCTAAGGGAGAAAGAGCGCAACACATGCTTTAAAACCTAAGGTCTTTGAGCTGGAGGGTGCTTCAATTCCACTCAATCGAACACCTGCACATAATTTAGTATAAAACGTAAATGAAAAGGTAGAGGTTTGTACCTTAGTTGTGGCAGCGTTCGAACCTAGATATATTTCAATCATTTTCTTTGAGGGATCGGCACGGTCCTTTATTCACTTATTCGGATGCAACCGAGAATATAGATCGTGGTTGCTACTTGGCTGTTTTCTTGTCTTTTGGCTCCTTCGATGTAGAAGGCGTCGGCGTCGGTGCCATGTCGTGCACCGCGAACATCTCTCTTGCTGCATGTTGTTCCCCGTACACTATTTTCACTCTATCCTTTGTTGGAAATATCATCATTTGATAAAGGGTTTACGGCACCGCTCTCATACAGTGTATCCATGGACTTCCTAGTAAGGCGTTGTACCTCATGTCTCCTTCGATGACATGAAACTTGGTATCTCGAATTGTACCAGTCACGTTGACCGGGAGGGTGATCTCTCCTTTAGTGGTCTATCTTGCCATATTGAATCCATTGAGGACTCGAGAGGCGGGAACGATCTGGTCGAGCAGTCCGAGCTACTCCACCACTCTTGACCTGATTATGTTGGGCGAGCTACCTAGATCCACCAGCACACGTTTAGCTTGAAATTTATTCAAAAGAAAAGAGATTACCAGTGCATCATTATGAGGCTGAGACAAGGTCTCGATGTCCTCTTCGTTGAATGAAAGAGCATCTTCCGGTATGTAGCTCCGAGTTTCTTTTTCCCTGGTAATGGATACTTTTGTCCGCTTGAAAATGGGTCCCTACGGGGCGTCGACCCATCCATTGATCATATGGATGATGTGTTGTGGTTCTTCCAATTCGTTTTTTCTGTTCTCCTTTCTTTCCTGAAATTGGTTCTTAGCTCGATCAGTGAGGAATTCTCGAAGGTGCCCTTCGCTGATCAGTCGGGCTACCTCCTCTCAGCTGTCTACAGTCTCGGTCCTATGACCGTGAGTGCCATGGTACTTGCCCACCAAGTTGGGGTTCCTCTATTAAGGATCTGATAGGATGGGTTTTCGCCACCTAGTATCTTTGATTTTACCTATGGCCGATACGATATCCGATACATCGATGTTGAAGTTATACTCAGATAACCGGGGTGCCTCTACTGGTCCAGTGTGCCTATAGAATCCTTATTTGTTCGTGAGTCCCCGAGAACCTTGACCCCGATCCGTCCTTTGATCATTTCGAGGTATATTTTTCCTTGGTGGGTTTCTTTGATCTTCGACGTATGTTTGATACCTTTCTTGTTCGGCCTTGTTTCTCTTTCTGGAAACCTTGATTCGTTTGCTAAGAGCCTTCTAGGATACACCGAGCCCGAGGGGGCTCCTAATTGGTCATCTTCGACCATGATCTTTGATTGATACCTGTTGTGTACATCCACCCAAGTCACGGCGGGGTACTCAACCATGTTCTACTTTAGCTGTTTCGAAGCTATCGAGCTTCGTTCGTTCAAGCCCTGAGTCAAGGCTTGCACTGCCCAGTCGTCGGAGACTGGTGGTAATTCCATTCGCTCCATCTGAAAGGGAGAGACGAATTCCCTTAGCATCTCGTTTTCTCTTTGTTTGATTTTAAAGACATCAGACTTCCTCGTTGCCAGTTTGATGGCACCGACGTGTGCATTTACAAAACAGTCTGTCAACATGGCAAACGAATCCATTGAGTTTTGGGGGTAGGTTATGATACCACATCATGGCCCCCTTCGATAATGTTTCTCCAAACATTTTTAACTAGACATATTCAATCTCGTCGTCCTTTAGGTCATTTCCCTTTACATCACAAGTGTAAGCAGTGATGTGCTCGTTGGGGTACGTGGTCCTATTGTACTTCTAGATATCGAGCATTCTGAATTTCATTGGGATGGGCCTCGGATTCACACTTGACATGATTGGTTTCTGCACGAACTTCTTTGAATCTACACCCTTTAGAATAGGGGGTGAGCCCGGAATCTGGTCGACCCTTGAGTTATAGGTCTCTACCTTTTTGTCGTTAGCTTCTATTTTCTTTTCTCCTAATTCAATCCTTTTAGTAAGGTCCTCGAGCATCTTCATGATAGCGGGGTCTACTGCTGACCCGTTATTACTCAATCTTTCCGGCGCCTGCTCGACTTGAGGAGTTGCTTCCGGCGCTGCTTTGCTTGGAGTTGTTTGTTCACTTTGTAGCTGAGCAATAGCCACATGATGCGCTTGTAACATCTCAAAAATGACATGAAGGCTAACTTGTCTTTCCTCCCGAGCTAGAGTTTTCTGCGCTTATTGCTGGTTTTCCCAACGTACACTTCCGTCGGTATGAGAGCTTATATCGACATGTTGGGCGTTGCGTGAGCCCACATCCACGGGGATTGGTGCTGGTGCCATACTAGTGTTTCGTAGTGGTACACGGGCGCCTGAAACAGCTACACCATTCTCTTTGTGATCCTCAAGACCGTTGTTTTCATGTGCATTCACTGAGTTTGACATTTTTAACCTGAAATCAAAGATTCTTGGACAAGAAAACATGTGAAGAATAACTTATGTTTTCAGAAAACCAACACTAACCCAATCACTATTATTTTAGTCCCACGGTGGGCGCCAAATGTCGCACCCCTTTTTTCTTCTCCTTGCGGATAATTAGGGTTTTCGACATTATTGGGACAACTCGCTTCCTTTTGGGAAAAGGCATATAAAGAGTTGAAGAGTCGCCACCTAACTAATTAAGGTGCGTTAGGGCACCTATTACAGGTCATTTATAAAAACAAGTTGATATTACCAGAGATTGGGTAAGGGCTTGAAGTTACTTCAAGGGAAAGGTTTTAGGCACCCCTCGAAATCCACAACGGTGGGTCCCGACCAAACTTACTTTGTGAATTAGTCCAGTAGCAAATAAGCAGTCTAAGCACACATATGTAAAAGGGAAGGGGAATCCGAAGTTGTTTATTCCATAGGATCATATCCATGCAATGCCTGGTAATCACTCCTTAATGAGAGGGGCTACACGTTGCATTAGCGCACAGGTCATCATATCCTTTCACTACCCATTATCCCACCTCTTAGCGATTGTATAAGCGAGTTTTGATTAATGACCTCTAAGCGTGCTGTTACCCGTCCCTTCCTGGTGGTCCTGGAGGAGCTTAGGACCTCAAAATCTGGGCAGTTCTAGACAATCCTAAGGTATTCAAAAGGCAAAAATCTAGGCGACAAACAAATAACATGTAGGACAAGCAAATAGGGGGAAAAAGCAGTTAAAAGGCTCATGTTTAGCTCAACATGTATATAGGAAAATTAGCAGCACGTATCAAAAAAAAAGTTTAAATAATTATTAAAGAAATCCTACAACAAGATATCTAGGTGAGTATCAATGCACAGAATATGCAACAATGTTTCAAAACTCAATGGCAGTGTCCTAATCAGTTTGCTTACTGATTTTAGAACCTGTGAGACTTAAGCAATGTATAAATAATCAGAACATAGTTTCTCAGTTTTATATATAAAGACATTAATCACCTACGGCTTGCCTAGGCGTGGGACTATACACAATCACAGTTGTAGGAGCTGCTTAAACGATTATTCGAAATTGTTCAACTTACAAACATGCTGATCTAGGTGACACATATTTTAATAGATTATTTATACTAATTTGTATTTAGAGACATGAATACCTATGCGTGGGGTTGTTTAAACCCTTTTCATGGACAAGGGGTTTATTTAAGCGGAATAAACATGATTCAAACAGATGCAAACAGAGTTCCTGAAAACATGGTATCTAACGCACACAGGGGATGACCATTTTTATTAAGGCGGGATTATTAACCTAATAACGGAATATCTAAGTGAAAGAACTTATGCGAAGTTAAAGCTAGAATGGTGATACATGGCATGTAGTATGCTGAAGCAGTAAACCTGGATACCCTAAAAAGGATGTCTAGTGCACAGGTATAACATGGTTTAAATGCAAATAAACACATCAATCCTAGAACATGATTTCTAATGCAGATTTGCAGAATGTAAGGCCTTTAGACATGATTTCTACCCAGCTTTACCCACAGTATCATACAACTACCCTCCCCTTTTCACTAGTCACCCCAATATATGTTTACAAATAATTATTACAGACCAATGATAATAAATTACATAAACAAAACACAAATTAAGCTTCTAGGGAGCCTGAAACAAGCCCAAGGCAAACCTTGGAATGCGAGGCCTTCAGTGGTCTCAAATGCCAAGGATTACATAGCCAAATTCATGTCCAAGTGTGTCAGAGTTCCCTAAGGACCTCAAGGATCCCAGTCAGTGCTCACACCCAGACTCTTCACAAAAAAGGATTGAGTATGTGCAGTGTGGAATGCCCAGCCCCAGTGTGCCAGGGTTCAGAGGGATCTCGATAGGATCCCAAGACAGTACGCATGCTGGAGGGGCAGAACTTATTGACTTAAGAGTAAAGTGAGAGTGCTTGACATAGTTTTGAAATGTTTTTTGACAAGAAAACAGTACTGAGATGACTCTAGGATGTAAAGAGGTTCTCTGAAAATAAGAACTAATTTAGTAGTAAAGCAGTTTGAGAACAATGTAAAACACTTTTTTAAAATCAGCAAACAACCAAACATCACTCAACCATAGATTTCACACAGGGATAGTGGGGATTGGGGACACATAGAATACACATCAGTATATAGTGGAGCATATAAACAACATGATGCACATGAATTTTCAAGAGTTTTATGCAGTTAATAAGTTAGCTTTAAAAGGGTAGGTGATTGAGACATAGAGTCAGGATCAGAGTAAAGCCATATTGAAAACATATTAGCACTAGATAGGATTAAGCACACAACCAGAGTTTTTGAGAGATTAGATAACTTGGCATGATCTTATCAGTAAAGTAGAATAGGCAATAATGAACAGACTAGGCAAACACCACACAAGTATTCATAGTGTAGACATGTTGACAACATATTGAACAAACAGGATTTGGACATACTAGGTAAAGCAGTAGACAAGTCATTATGGATTAGACATACTAATCACAAATTGAATAGAACAAGATCCAGACATGCTAGGTGAAACAGTAATCAGACATTGTAGTTTAGACATGCTAATTACATATTGAGCAAACAAGATTGAGACATGCTATGTAGAGTAGTAGGCAAGCAATTATCACATATTGGACATGACAGGATCAGGCATATTAAACAAAGCAGTAAACAAGAACAAGAATGGAACTCACAATTGATGAACTAAGGAAGTAATGAAAAACATAGGGTTTAGATTTAAAAATTAATCAGGGACATACCAGTTAGGAAAAGAAAACACAAAATGCAAAGCAGATGTTGTGCAATGGCTAGCCTTGGCTTATAACGAGCTAGACAAGTGAGTATTGCAAGTACCAGAGAAGAACAAAGAGCTTTTAGAGTGTAAGTGTATTGGTGAACTAATGTTCGTATCCTTAGAAGTGAGAATAGGGGAGAGTATATATAGTACTTAAGAGCAGAGCAAAATTAGGTAAAGGAAATCAGTCTTCAACAATTAAGGGAATGTCACGACCCCAAATCCTAACAGGTCGTGATGGCGCCTATCATGGAACTAGGCAAGCCAACCATCACATAACTACACATTCGATTAATATAATTTCCCAATAATCAATAATAACCAGCAAACAGAGTATAAAACTTTCTTTATGTTTTTAAACCGCAATAATCATCTAACAGCCTAAACAAATCCCCCAAGACTGGAGTCAACCGATCTCGAGCATCTAAGAATAAAAATAACTCTACTAATATCATAGACAATGTCTAGGAATAAAATCCTAACACTAGTAACAGAAGGGAAATGGAGAAGTTGTGGACGCTGGATAGCTACCTCGAAATCCCAAAGTTGATGATGAATGAAACTCAGATGGCTACTGCTCCGAACCAGTACCTGGATCTGCACACAGAGGTGCAGAGAGTAATGATGAGTACGCCAACTCAGTACTAATGAAAATAAATCACAATATAAAGAATAAGAAACGCACAACAACAAATACAGCAATCCACAAAATAGTAAAATGCCAAGTCTCAATAAAGTGCACATCAGTTCGAAAACCAATTTCCATAAAATCCTATGAACAAGTATATTTTAAAAGTTTCTCAGTAATACTCCCAAAATATCAATATAAAAGAATGAAGTGAATCATAGTTTAAAACTCAGTAAAATATCAGCGTAAACAGCCCTCAGGCATGATCATCTCTCATAAATATTCCCTCAGCACCTCACCATCACTTAGTAACAGTCACTTAGCACCTCACAGTCACTAAGCATCAGCCCCTCGGGAAACCTCACTGTCACTCATGACTCCCAATCACTCATCACTCAGATCTCGGCACTTAGTAGTTACCTACGCTCACTTGGGGTGTGTACAGACTCCAGAGGGGCTCCTACAGCCCAAGCACTATAAATAAGACAAATCATGGAATCAATCATCTCTCAGGCACTCGGCCTCTCTCATATCATAACATCATCATAATATTGGCCCTCGACCTCACTTAGTCAGACACTTTAAGCATGCCAATCGAGCCATAAATAAACAGGGTTCTCGACCCAAAACAATATTTAATTTCAAGAAATAGTAATATCATCAAATAAGAGTGTCAACAAGTTCACAAGAAGGACTGAGTGTAAAATCATATTTTCAAAGTGAGGAATACCAGTAAAATAGCCCCAAAGGGGTTAAACAAGTCAGCACTAGGCCCCAAACATGGCTTACAACCCAAACATATCAAAACATATTAATACTATAAAACATACACTTTAAAAGCGGTTTCGCAACTCAATAGTTGTCTAAAAAGGAACATATTTTCAAATTTCCAATTCGTGCACGCCCCACACTCATCATCCAGTGTGTGTGTCACTCAAAATCCGTGAAAGGATGTAAAGTCCGGGGTTTCATACCCTCAGGACAGGATTTATAGAGATCACTTACCTCAAAATAGCCCGAAGAGCTACTCTGTAACATGCTTGCCACTCGAATCAACTTCTGAGTGCTCCAAATCTACCAAGTTCATATTTTCACATTAAATTATACTAAAGGAATGAATTCCAATTGAAAAATATCAACTTTATGCACAAAACCCGATCCCCGAGCCCGTATCTCGGAACTCAACAAACTTTATACCAAAATGATCTTCATCATCTCACGAGTCCGTACATAAAAAGAACTATGAAATCGGAGTCCGTTTGACCCCTCAAATCATCCCTAAAAGGTCTCATATTCTCAAGCCCTAATTCCATCTTTTTCTACTAATTTTCCCCAATTAAACACTGTTAATCTAGTCCTTAATCACATATAATCGAGTTATGGGATCCAAAAGCCTTACCTCAATGAAGAACCAACATTTTCCCTCTTTAAAATAGCTCCAAAAGCTTTATTCCCGGTGGAAAAGTGGGCATTGGTCGTAGAGGGTTTTAATATATACTGTTCAGTTCTTTCTTCACTGCGATCGCGGGAGTTCCCACGCGATCGCGAAGAGCAATTTCCACAGTCCCTCAAAAGACACTACGCGGTCGCAGACCTTCACACGAGATCGCGATTCAACAGGACCTCAAGCCCACGCGATCGCAAACTTACCCACGCGATTGCGAAGAACAGATGAACTCACTCCCCACGCGCCGATAACTCTACGCGATCACGAACTAGATCACGCGATCGCACTGCTCTAGCCTGCAAAGCTATGCGATCGTAGACACACTTACCCGATTGCATAGAAAAATTTCACCTGCCTCGACTTATAGTCTACGCGATCGCAGCTATTGCCATGCGATCGCGATGAACAAATCACTGTTGTGTTAACACCAGAAAACCAACATTTTTCCTAAGTCCAAAAGTGCTCGTTTGAGCATCCGAAATGCACCCGAGGCCCTCAAAACCTCAACCAAGCCTACCAACATATCCCTTAACATCATTTAAACATAGTCGAGCCTTCGAAACGCCAAAAACAACACGAAAACGCCAGAATCACATCGAATTCAAGCCTATAAACTTTGAAATTTCTAAAATCCACCAACGATGCCGAAACTATCCAACCATCTCCAATTGATCTGAAATTTTGCAGACATATCCAAAATGACATTATGAACCTATTCCAACTTCCGGATTTCCATTCCGACCCCGATAGCCAATTTTCCACTGCTGGCTAGAAATCATGAAAACTAACTTTCACCAATTCAAGCCTAATTCTACACCGGACATCACAAAAATATTCCGAACAAACTCCTAAGTCCCAAATCACCTAACGAAGCTATCCGAACCATAAAATCCGCATCCCGAGGTCGTTTACTAACAAGTCAACTCTGAGTCGACTTTTCCAACTATAAGGCTATTTTTAGAGACTAAGTGCTTCAAATCTCACTATAACCATCCCGATTCCGTGCCTACCAACTCTAACACATCATAAACAGTATAACCAACCTAGGACAAGGAAATAACAATAAATATAATGCAGATTCTACGTAACAGTCGGCAGGGTCGTTACATTCTCTGCCTCTTAAACAAACGTTCGTCCTTGAATGGGTCTAGAAACATACCTGGAGTCTCAAACAAGTGAGGATATCTGCTCTGCATCTCCCGTTCGATCTTCCAAGTAGCCTCCTCCACTGGCTGACCTCTCCATTGTACCTTCACTGAAGCTATATCCTTGGACCTCAACTTTCTGACCTGACAAATTGCTACTGGATCTACCTCAAATGACATATCACCCTCGAGCTGAACTGTGTTGAAGGCTAACACATGAGATGGGTCACCAACATACTTCTGGAGCATCAACACAATAAATACCGGATGAACACTCGACAATCTAGGTGGCCAGGCAAGTCAATAAGCCACATCTCCAATCTTCTGAAGTACCTCAAAAGGACCAATAAACCGTGGACTCAACTTTCCCCTCTTTCTGAACCACATAACACCCTTCATGGGTGATACCTTCAGCAGTACCTTATCACCTTCCATAAAAGACATATCCCAGACCTTCCGGTCCGCATAACTCTTCTGCCTAGATTGGGCCGTGTGAAGTCGCTCCTAAATCAACTTCACCTTCTCCAACGCATCCTGAATCAAATATGTGCCCAATAGTCTAGCCTCACCAGGCTCAAACCAACAAATCGTAAATCTACACCTCCTACCATATAAAGCATCATACGGGGCCATCTGAATACTGGACTGGTAGCTATTATTATATGAAAACTCCGCAAGTGACAGAAACTGATCCCATGAACCACCAAAATCAATCACACAGGAAGGCAACACTTCCTCCAAAAGCTTAATAGTCCGTTCCGACTGCTCGTTGGTTTGAGGATGAAATGCAGTGCTCAACTCTACCTGAGTACCCATACCTCTCTGCACGGCCCTCCAAAACTGAGACGTGAATTGAGTACCTCTGTGAGAAATGATAGAAATCGGAACCCCATGCAATTGGACAATCTCCCTGATGTAGATACTAGCTAACCGCTCTGAAGTATAAGTAGTACTGACAGGAATGAAGTGCGCGGACATGGTCAGCCGATCCACAATGACCCAAATAGCATCAAATTTCCTCGAAGTCCGTAGAAGCCCAACTACAAAGTCCATGGTGATCCACTCCCACTTCCACTCCGGAATATCTAACCACTGAAGTAATCCACCTGGTCTCTGGTGCTCAAACTTGACCTGCTAGCAGTTGAGACACCATGCTACATACTCAACAATATCTCTTCATCCGCCTCCACCAATACTGCTGTCTCATATCCTGATACATCTTTGCGGCACCCGGATGGATGGAATACCGCGAGTTGTGGGCCTCTGCTAATATCAACTCTCGAAGCCCAACCACATTGAGCACGCAAATACGACCCTGCATCCTCATAACTTTGTCATCACCAATAGTCACATACCTGGCATAACCTCGACGGACCCTGTCCTGAAGAACTAACAAGTGTTGGTCATCGTACTGGCGTGCTCTAATCTGATCATAAAGAGAAGACCAGGAAGCCATGCTAGCTAATACCCGCGGAGGCTCTGACAAATCCAATCTCACCAACTGACCTGCTAAAACCAGAACATCAAGTGCTAATGGTCGCTCTACTGCTGACAGGTAAGCTTGACTCCACAAACTCTCGGCTTTGCGACTCAAAGCATCGGCCACTACATTGGCCTTCCCCGGATGATACAAAATAGCGAGGTCATAATCCTTGAGAAGCTCTAACCATCTCCTTTGACTCAAATTCAAGTCCTTTTGCTTTAGCAGATACTGCAGACTACGATGATCATTGAAAATCTCACACTACACTCCATACAAATAATGCTGCCAAATCTTCAAGGCATGAACAATGGAAGCTAACTCAAGATCGTGTACTGGGTAATTTCTCATGCACCTTCAAATGTCTAGATGCGTAAGCAATCACCCTACCGTTCTGCATCAATACCGCTCCCAAGCCAACTCTAGAAGAATCACAGTAGACTGTATAAGAACCTGAACCAATAGGCAAAACTAATATCGGAGTTGTGGTCAATGCTGACTTGAGCTTCTGAAAGCTCTCCTCACACTCATCAGACCATCTGAATGGAGCACCCTTATGGGTTAATCTGGTAAATGGTGAAGCAATAGAAGAGAATCCTTCCATAAAGCGTTAGTAATAACCCGCCAAACCGAGAAAACTCCTAATATCTGTAGCTGAGGACGGTCTGGCCAACTCTGTACCGCCTAAACCTTCTTCGGATCAACCTGAATACCCTTAGTAGACACCACGTGCCCCAAGAAAGCTCTGAACCAAGCCAAAACTCACACTTGGAGAATTCTGCATAAAGCTTCTCCTCCCTCAACCTCAGCAACACAACTCTCAAATGCTGAGCATGCTCCTCCTAGCTATGAGAATACACCAGGATGTCATCAATTAACACAATGACGAAAGAATCAAGATAAGGATAAAACACGCTGTTCATCAATTGCATGAATGCAGTTGGGGAATTGGTCAGCCCAAATGACATGACCAGGAATTCATAATGACCATATCTGGTCCCGAAAGCAGTCTTCGGAATGTCAGAATCCCGAATCTTCAGCTGATGATACCCGGACCTCATGTCAATCTTAGAGAACACTATATATCCCTAAAGCTGGTCAAACAAGTCATTAATACGGGGAAAAGGATACTGGTTCTTCACCGTAACCTTATTCAGCTGCCTATAATCAATACGCATGCGCATAGAGCCATCCTAATTTTTCAAAAACAAAACCGGTGCGCCCCAAGGTGACACACTAGGTCGAATGAACCCCTTATCCAGGAGTTCCTAAAGTTTCTCTTTCAACTCCGGTGGTTCCATACGATAAGGTGGAGTAGAGATGGGCTGGGTTCCTGGCACAAAATCAGTACCAAAATCAACATCTCTATTAGGGGGCATGCCTGGCAGGTCTGCAGGAAATACATCCGAAAAATCACGGACCACAGGAACAGAATCAACAGAAGGAGTCTCATTACTAACATCCCTCACAAAAGCAAGATAAGATTCACATCCCTTTTCAACCATACGTTGAGCCTTCAAACAAGAAATCACTCTGCTAGGCACCTTCCCTATAGACCCTCTCCACTCAACTCTCGGAACTCCGGGCATAACCAGGGTCACGGTCATAGCGTGACAATCGAGAATAGCATGACATGGGGATAACCAATCCATGCCCAGAATCACATCAAATTCAACCATACTAAGTAACATCAAGTCTACTCAGGTCTCTAGACCACCAATAGATATAACACACGACCGATACACATGGTCTACAATAATAGTATCGCCCGTCAGAGTCGAAACATGAAAAGAAGTAACTAAAGACTCACGGGGCATATTCAGAAAGTGAGCAAAATACGACGAAACATAAGAGTATGTGGAACCAAGGTCAAATAAAGCCAAAGCATCACCGTGACAAACTGAGATAGCACTTGTAATCACTGCATCGGACGCCATAGCATCAGGCCTAACTGAAAGTGCATAGATACGTGGCTGGCCTCCACCTGCTTGACCTCCCCCTCTAGGGAGGCCTCTAGCTGCCTGACCACTGCCCCTAGCTGCTTGGGTAGGTGGTGAAGTGACTGGGGCTGATGTCGAGGGCTGAACCCTCTGCTGAGATAAACTACCAAGACGACTGGGACACTGCCTCCACCCATGTCTGAACTCTCCACACTCAAAACAACCACCTGGAGCTGGAGATGGGGACTGAAGAGAGCCCCTGCCACCATGATAACAACTAGATGAACCATGCATAGAAGAACCCTGATATGATGATGCTCTGGAGGAACTTTTAGCTGGATGGGCACTAAAAGATGAACGTCCCTGATGAGAACTGCGAGGACCCTGCCCAAACTATGCGCCACTATAAGCTGGGCGAACTAGCTAAGGAGGTATAAATGGACGACCTTTACTAGGCTGAAACTGCCCTCTGGAAGAGCCACCGCTGAAACTACCTGATTCCTGAGGTCTCTTGGCCTCCCTCTCCTCATGCTCCTGCCTACAAACCGACTCAATGTCCCGAGCAATGTCAACAACCTGCTCGAATGTAGCTCCAGACACTCTCTCTCTGGTCAACAAAATACGAAGCTGATACGTGAGACCATCTACAAACCTACTGATCCTCTCCCTATCAGTAGGGACTAACTCAGAAGCATGTCTAGCCAACTAAGAAAACCACATCTCGTACTATGTAACTGACAACTCTCCCTGGCGCAGCTGCTCAAACTGCTTGCGCTGCTCCTCTTTGTGAGACTAAGGAACGTACTTCTCCAAAACGATCGTGGAGAACTGCTTCCAGGTACGGGGTGCTGAACCCACCGGCCTACGCCTCTCAAATGCCTCCCACCAAGTGAAAGCAGCACCAGAAAACTGAAATGTAGCAAATGAGACCCCACTGGTCTCCAGAATACCAGCAGTACGGAGTATCCTCTGGCACTTATCCAAAACACCTTGGGCATCCTCACCCTCAGTGCCGCTGAAATTCGGAGGCTAAAGTCTACTGAACCTCTCCAACCTACGCTGCTCATCCTCGGGCATAGCTGGGACTAATAGTCCTGAACTGGGGCAACCGGCTGAGCTGGGACTGCCCCCGGTGCCTGAATACCTTGTACAACCTGCTCAGATGTTCGGGCAGCTAGAGTCTGAGTGCCTCCCCCCGCCTGAGATGTGGTAGTAGTAGACATAGAAACTGCCTAAGCCAAGATGGTACCCATTGTCAAGATGTGGGCTAGGGTCTCCTGAAGACCCGAAATGACAATAGGTATTGCCAGTGCCTGAGTCTGTCCCGCTGGAGCACCCTTGGCGGGAACCTGGTCCTGAATAGTAGGGGGATCAACTGGTACTGCCCCAGTTGATGCGCGGGCTAGTCCCCTAACTCCACCACGGCCTCGACCCCTTATGGGTCTGGCTGGTGTCTGGTCACCCTGATCGGTAACGCATGTCCTCACCATCTGTGAGAGAATGAAACAACAGTAGTTTAGATTTCAAGAACCAATAGAATAACACGAAAGAGTTCAAGAAAATGAGATATTTCCTAAGAGTTCTGTAGCCTCTCGAAGATAAGTGCAGATGTCTCGTACCGATCCGCAAGACCCTACTAAACCTTCTCTTGACCGTTGAGTGATATGTAACCTAGAGCTCTGATACAAACTTGTAACGACCCAAAATCCTACTAGGTCGTGATGGCGCCTATCGTGGAACTAGGCTAGCCAACCATCACATAACTACACATTCGTTTAATATAATTTCCCAATAATCAATAATAACCAGCAAACATAGTATAAATTTTTTCTTTAAGTCTTTAAACCGCAATAATAATCTAACAGCCTAAACAAATCCCCCAAGACTCGAGTCAACCGATCACGAGCATCTAAGAATAAAACAAACTCTAATAATATCATAGACAATGTATAGGAATAAAATACTAATACTGGTAAAGGAAGGGAAATGGAGAAGCTGCGGACGATGGACATCTACCTCCAAATCCCAAAGCTGACGATGAACGAAACTTGGATGGCTACTGCTCTGAACCAGCAACAAATACACCAATCCACAAAACTGTAAAATGCCAAGTCTCAATAAAGTGCACATAAGTTCGAAAACCAATTTCCATAAAATCCTTTGAACAAGTATATTTTCAAATGTTTCTCACTAAAACTCCCAAAATATCAGTATAAAAGAATGAAGTGAATCATAGTTTAAAACTCAGTAAAATATCAGCATAAACTACCCCTCGGGCATGATCATCTCCCATAAATATTCCCTCAACACCTCACCATCAGTCAATAACAGTCACTCAGCATCAGCCCCTCGGGCAACCTCATTGTCACTCATGCCTCCCAATCACTCATCACTCGGCTCTCGGCACTGGCACTCAGGAGGTACCTGCGCTCACTGGCAGTGTGTACAAACTCCGGAGGGGCTCCTACATCCCAAGCGCTATAAACAAGCCAAATCATGGAATCAATCATCTCTCAGGCACTCAGACTCTTTTATATCATAACATCCTTACAATATTGGACCTCGGCCTCACTCAGTCCGACACTCTCAACATGCCACTCGGGCCATAAATAAACAGGGTTTTCGACCCAAAACAATATTTAATTTCAAGAAATAGTAATATCATCAAATAGAAGTGTCAACAATTTCAAAAGAAGGACTCAGTGTAAAATCATAGTTTTAAAGTGAGGAATATCAGTAAAATAGCCCCCAAGAGATTAAACAAATCGGCTCTAGGCCAAAAACATGGCTTACGGCCCAAACATATGTAAACATAGTAATACTATAAAACATACACTTTAAAAGCGGTTTCGCAACTCAATAATTGCCTAAAAAGGAACACATTTCCAAATTTCTAATTCGTGCACGCCCCACACTCGTTATCAAGTGTGTGCGTCACTTTAAATCCATGAAAGGATGTAAAGTCTGGGGTTTCATACCCTCAGGACAGGATTTAAAGACATTACTTACCTCAAACTAGCCAGAAAAGCTACTCCGCAACACGCTTGCCTCTCGAATCAACTTCCGAGTGCTCCAAATCTACCAAGTTCATATTTTTCACATCAAATTATGCTAAAGGAATGAATTCCAATTGAAAAATAGCAACTTTATGCACAAAACCCGAAATTAGCCAAAACCCGACTCCTGGGCCCGCATCTCGAAACTCGACAAACCTTATACCAAAACGATCTTCATCATCGTACGAGTCCGTACATATAAATAACTCTAAAATCGGAGTCTGTTTGACCCCTAAAATCATCCCTAAAAGGTCTCATATTATCAAACCCTAATTACATCTTTCTCTACAGATTTTCCCTAGTTAAACAATGTTAATCTATTCCTTAATCCCATATAATCGAGTTATGGGGTCCAAAATCTTTACCTCAATGAAGAATCAACGTCTTCCCTCTTCAAAATAGCTCCAAAAGCTCTATTCCCGTTCAAAAATAGCGGAAAGGTGGGCAATGGTCGCGGAGGGTTTTAATATATACTGTCCAGTACTTTCTTCACTGCGATCGCGGGAGTTCCCACGCGATCGCGAATAGCACTTTCAACTGTCCCTCAAAGACACTACGCGATCGCAGAGCTTCACACGCGATCGCGATTCAACAGGACCTCAACTCCATGCGTTTGCAAACTTACCCACGCGATCGCGAAGAACAGATGAACTCACTCCCCACGCGCCTATAACTCTACGCGATCGCGAACTTGACCATGCGTTCGCACTGATCTAGCCTGCCAAGCTATGCGATCGCAGACACACTTACGCGATCTCATAGAGAAATTTCACCTGCCTCGACTTATATTCTACGCGATCGCAATTATTTCCATGGGATCGCGATGGACAAATCACTGTTGTGTTAACACCAGAAAATCAACATTTTTCCTAAGTCCAAAAGTGCTTGTTTGAGCATCCGAAAGGCACCCGAGGCCCTCGGGACCTCAGCCAAACCTACCAACATATCCCATAACATCATTCAAACTTAGTCGAGCCTTCAAAATGCCAAAAACAACACGAAAATGCCAAAATTACATCGAATTCAAGCCTATAAACTTTGAAATTTCTAAAATCCACCAACGATGCCGAAATTATCCCAACACCTCCAATTGATCTGAAATTTTGCAGACATATCCAAAATGACATTACAAACTTGTTGCAACTTCGGGAATTCCATTCCGACCTCGATAGCCTATTTTCCACTGCCGGCTGGAAATCACCAAAACTAACTTTCACCAATTCAAGCCTAATTCTACACCGGACATCACAAAAATATTCCGAACACACTCCTAAGTTCCAAATCACCTAATGAGGCTATCCGAACCCTAAAATCCACATTACGAGGTCGTTTACCAACAATTCAACACTGAGTTGACTTTTCCAAGTGTAAGGCTGTTTTTAGAGACTAAGTGCTTCAAATCTCACTATAACAATTCTGATTCCGTGCCTACCAACTCAAACACATCATAAATAGTATAACCAATCTAGGACAAGGCAATAACAGTAAATATAATGCAGATTCTACGTAACGACCGGCTGCGTCGTTACAGGGAACCACAAAATCAGTTATGCCCAAGAATCAGCATAGTCTTCCCTTAATTAGGGGTAATTACCCAACGGTAAAGGGCATGACAATTTAAGGAAAGAAAATCAAGTGAGAAATTAGGGGTAATAGACAGGAGTCCAATTAAGGAAATAATTAGTGAAGAATCGGTAAATATCACAGTTAATCAAATATGGGAAGAAAACTAAATAAGGTCGTAAATAAAGGAAATAATCAAGAATCAGCACAACAGTTTTAAAGGAGCAAATAAGTGAATCAGGAATCCAATATAGTACTGATTTAAGAGAAAAAATATAGGTTTCCAACAATATACAAATAAGCTAAATAGAATTTCATAAACACAAAGAATCGGTCGAGAAATCGAATCAGAAACCCTAATAGAGACGTACTTGGGTAATAAAAATCACAAGACATTCAAATTAGACTAAGAAGAAATCATGAGAATCAAAGCATAGAACAAAATAATGTAGCAAGTGACACGGACAACCTGAGAGTTCATAGCAAACTATAAGAAAATTAGGGCTTTAGCATAAATTAACTAAAATCCAAACAATCTTAGCATGAATAATTCTGTAACACTTAGAAACAACGATTAAACACTCAAATCAGAAAAGGTTTGAGAAGATGAGTTCAGTAAACCCTAGTTTTAGGAACAACGGAGAATCAATCGAAAAACCAGAAGATTTTCATGAAAAATATGTGAAATAGGTCTGATTCATCTCAGATCTTGACAAATATGAGAAGGTCAAAGATAAAATTAGGGTTTTTATAAGTAAGACATAGATGAAAACATAGACTTAGGAATCCATGGATTTGAGACGAAAATAAAAGTTCTTACTCCAAGATCGAGCCAAATGTCCTGAAACAGGCGAGAAAAACCCAGAGGTGTAAGCATACTCGCACTGGTCCATTGAGAATCTCCTCAAGGACCTTGGAGATAGAAGTACCAAGCATAAAAGAGGCTATTGGAGTCCTTGGGTGGTGAATAACCACCATGAGCGACAATAGGTGAGTGACAGTGAGGGAAAATTAAGGTTAGAGTTAGAGAGCGTCTGAGAGACGGAGAGGAGAGTGACGACATGGGGAATAGTGAAAGTGATTAAGGTTAGAGGGGGTATATGGGTTTAATTAAGGTAGGGGGATCCTGGACCGTTATAAAAAATGATCAACGGCCAGGATTAGCCAAGGGGTTTTAGGTCGGGCAGATAGAGTATTGGGCCTGGGGTCTTTTGGGCTGATTTTAAGGGGTATTGGGCTGGTAAATTTTATGCTAAAATTGAAATAAAAGAGGATATTTGTTAAATACCTCAAATAATTAATTAAAATTAATTTGTAAAATAATTAACTAATTATAAAAAAATAATTTCATGCATAGAAATGTTTTAAAAATAATTATTTTGTATTTAAAAATACAATGGACTAATTTTGATTGAAATGATGCAAAAATATATGCATGGGCAATAATTGCAAAGTTATTGCTATTATAGCCAAAATGTGTCAATTTGGCTATTTCTGAAATAATTTGGACTTAATATGACCATAAATAGTAATATCAGATCAAGAAATATTTTAAAAATTATTTGTGATGCAATTTTGCAATTGTTTATTAAAAGTAAAATACTAGGCAAATTAACTTAAAACTGTGGAAACTGTGGAAAAATATCAATTGATGCTAATGCATGGTTTTGAAGACATATATGTATTTGAAAACTATTGTTGGGAAAGATTGGGTATCAACACCAAATTGTTTACCTTGAAAATGGTAATGATAATTATATTTGATTTTGTGGTTCTAAAAATATGTGATCTATTTTAATACTAGTTGTTAGGCAATAGATGCTAAGTGTAAGTTAGGAAAATAAGATACGCAAACCAAGATGTTACTAGGCTGGGTCTCGAGCTTGCCGAGGCAGGACCCCGAGATTCAATTATGACACTGAGTGTGGGGTGATCGATGAAGATAAAACAATACTGGGGGCCTCGGGTATGGCCCTTTATGATCAATAATGAGCAATAAATGAATATCAATTAATGAACATGACAAATGGAAAGCAATAAATCTATAAAGAAATGGTTGAGAATGTTTAGGTAAAAGATCAGAGAATGTTCTTGTTGTATTTAATATCATATGCGTTACAAAATGACAAGGGTCCCCTTTATATAGGAGGGGGGAATCCCAACATAGTACATGTATAATTATTACGAAAGAAACACTATTGGTACAACTATTTAATGTCTTAGTACGAATTTGTACTATTCTTGCAGACTTTGTCAGCTCTAACCACGTGTCCTCGGGAGTTTCCCGCCTTTCCATGATGGTCGTCAATTTATACTGCCCCAAGGTCGTGCACAAGGAACATTTGATATGTTCCCTCGGAGTCGATCTTTGAAATCTGCTCCAAACTTCTCGAGGTCGGGCGTGGAATGCTACGGTGGCCTCAAAATCAGCTCTCTGATTTTGACCGTATACATAGGTATTCAACCAGAATGACTTGTTCCAACTCTTCGACTGTTGATTTGGTTGCGACGAAGTCATCGAGAATTATGAATGATCAAGGGATCTAGTAGTCATCGTCCTCATCCGTTCCCTGATTTTGTGACTGAGTCGAGGCTGGAGCTTGTTGTTGCTTTTTAGCCTCCTGCTTTCCTTTGGACCCCGATACATATGTTGATGAGAGTGTTGATACCGGTATTACTTCATCGACTGCAAACATCTCATTGGTGTCATGTTGCTCCCTATACACTATTTTCACCCCCTGTGGTATTGGGAACTTGAGAACTTGGTGAAGAGTTAAATGGACCGCCCTCATGTTATGAATCTAGGGTCCCTCGAGTAGGGCGTTGTATCTTGTGTCGCCCTCGATCACATGGAACTTTGTTTCTTGAAACCATTGAGTACCTGAGCTACGGGCAATATTTGATCCTGTAGGCCGAGCTGCTCCACGAACCTCAATCGAATAATATAAATCGAGCTTCCTGGATCAATTAAAACACGTTTAACCTGAATTTTTAAGAATAGAGATTACCAATGCATCATTGTGGGGTTGTGAGATCCCCTCTCGTTCCTCGTCATTGAATGACAAGGTCCCTTGCAGTACGTAGTCTTGAGTTCATTTTTCCCTAGTGATCGACACCTTGGTACGCTTGAACACCGGCCCATGTGGAATATTGACCCCACCAATGAGCATTTGAATCACATGCTGTGGTTCTTCCTCTTTGCATCCATGTCTCTGGAATGATTTTTAGCTCGGTCATTCAAGAATTCTCGAAGGTGGCCCTCGTTGAATAGACATGCTACCTTTTCCCTTAGCTGTCTGCAGTCCCTTGTTCTATGACCATGGGTACCATGGTATTTTCACATTTTATTAGGGTTCCTTTTGAGATGAATCGATCTGTCGAGGTCTTGGACATCTAGTATTCTTGATCCGTCCAATGGCTGATACTATACCTGATGCGTCGATGCTAAAGTTATATTCTGAGGGTCGTGGTGCTTTTGTGGTCTTGGCATGTTTATCGAAATCACTTTTACTCATGATCCCTTGGGAGCTCTGTCCTAGATCATTTCTTTGATCATTTCGAACGGCATTACGTCCTGGACCGTTGTTTCTATGATCTGTGTTGTATGGTTGATACCAATCTTTGTTCGATCAGAGTTCTTTGTCGATGTCCCTTTGAATTCTACCGATGGGCTTATTTGGGTAAACAGAAATGGAAGGGTTCCTCTACTGATCATCCTCCTCCCTAATTTGCGACTGGTACCGATATGTACATCGACCCAGGTCACTGCTGGATACTTAATTAAATTCTGCTTTAGCTGCTGTGATGCTATCGAGTTTCGTACGTTCAAACTTTGAGTAAAGGCTTGGACAACCCAATCATTAACGACCAGGGGTAGGTCCATGCGCCCCATCTGGAACCGAGATACAAATTCCCTTAACATTTCGTTGTCCTTTTGTTTCACTTTGAAGAGGTCCAACTTCCTAGTCGCAACCTTTATTGCTCCAGTGTGTGCCTTGACGAAGGAATCTACGAGCATGGCAAAGGAATCGATGGAATTGGGCGGCCAATTGTGGTACCATATCATCTCCCCATTTGATAAAGTTTCTCCAAACTTCTTCAATAGAACGGAATCAATCTCATCAACTTCTAAGTCATTGTCTTTTATTGCGCATGTATAAAAAGTTACATGCTTATTAGGGTCGGTGGTCCTATAGTACTTGGGAATTTCGAGCATGCAGTGGGATGGGATTTAGAGCCGCACTTGGGGTGAAAGGCTTCTGCACGAACTTCTTTGAATCCAATCCCTTTAAAATTGGTGGTGCCACGGTATTTGGTCAACTCGGGAGTTGTATGTTTCTATCTTTTTGTCATTTGCCTTGATTTTCTTTTCCCCTGATTTTATCCGCTTAATGATCCCCTCGAGCATTTTCATAATGACTGGGACACCNTTTCTTTTCCCCTTATTTTATCCGCTTAATGATCCCCTCGAGCATTTTCATAATGGCTGGGCATCTCCCGATTCATTGGCGTTCGATCTCTCCAGTACAGGTTTGGCCTTGTGAACAATTTCTGGTGAGGGCTCGAGTTCGACCCCACTTGGTGCTCGGTGTTGATTTTGTAGTTGTACTATAACAGCTTGTTGGGCCTGTAACCTTTCAAATATCAGTTGGAGCCTAACTACACCGTCTTCTCCGCCTTGCGTACCTCGACCACCTGATCGAACTTCCCTGCCTACGCTATCTTCGGGATCAACACCCATATTTTCAATTAGGGTGACATGTCAGCTGACATCAATGAGGTTTGCAATTGGTACTCCCTCGAGGCCAGCCCGAGGTACTTTGGTCCATAGGGCGGCTACATTATCATTTTCTCCATGAAAACCAAGGCCATTGTCAGCGTGTGTGGGTACTGCTACTGCTTGTGAGTTCGACATGTTGATCCTGAAATCAAAAGCACTTACGAGAACAAGCATAAAGTAGTGTGTGTTATGACAATTCATACCATGTAATCACTATTATCTTTAGCCCCACGGTGGGCGCCTAACTATTTACCCTTAAAATCGGATAATAATTAAACTTATAATGTGGTTTGAAGGATACGTGATTTCACCTAATATCAATTGATAAATGTGATGATAAATAACAGAAATTGACAATAAAGTAGAGAAACCCAGTGTTAGAATGCAATTTAGCCCTCAAGCTAGTGTGCCCTCGAGTTGACTGATACTTAAATAATGAAATAGAGAGTAAACCGATGAACAAAAGAGTATAAGAGTTAGAGAGTGTTATATTGTGATGTTTTATACGTCAATACCACACAAGGGGGGGGGGGGGGTTGATTTGTGTGGTGTCCAATTTTCGCGTGCACTAGTTATAAAAGGACCATGTTCTTCTAAGTATTCCAACTCCTACTGTTTGTGGAATAATAAATACAGAAAGTGAAGAATAGAGAGATATTTACGTGGAAAACACCTGGCTCAAAAGGTGAAACACCCACGACCTACTTTCCAGTAGGATTTTCCCAAACCTCTTTACTAAATCAGTGAGCAAAACAGCATTTACAAAACTCTTTGTAAACCTAAGGATTACCTTTAATCCCATTGTAGCAAACTAGCCTCTAGCTATTTGCGAAAAACTCCAAGTTAACTATAACTTGAAACACACAGTATCCATTACAAACGCTTCTAGATAAATCTGAAAAGGTACAAGTTGAAATCACTTACTAAAATAAACTAGACTAAAAGAGAACAGTTGAAACTGGTTCTTCGAGCTGGTTCAAGTAGCTTCAAATTCGCACACTTAAATCATACACGAACTGCTTGCAAAATTGCCTCGGTAGTTTGCTCTCAATTCTTGCTTAACTTTTGCTTTTGTGCGTACTTGTACGATAAGAACAATATGAAATATATAGGATTAATAGATAAGGAATTAACTAGAGTTCTAATGCAACTCTTCCTTGGTAGAAGAGTTCTAGTCAATCTCACCTCCTCAAATCTTTCCTTATCTTTGATTTTGTTCTTATTGAATAAGGAGTCCTTGTCCTTATCATTTCGCAATATTTTTGATCAGGAGATATCTCTTATTTTACCATAATTCGTTTATCTCCTGCATGTGCACCTCAGGTGCCTTTGACTCTGCTTGTGTCGTTGTCTGCAAGTGATGGACCTGGTTCATTTCTAAGCTCTTGGGCAAACAAATTTCCCTTTTTTGATGATGATAAATGCTATTCGTCCATAAGCTTAGGCATGTACCCAGCTTAATCCAACATTAACACAATTTAGAGTGTTAAGCATTTATCATAAAGAACCAGGTTCATTAGTTAATAAATATCACATGTTCATATTAGCACATAACCATTATTCCCCCTTTTGGCATCATCCAAAAGTTGCAAAAACTATGAAAGTCCCAGACAATTAAAATTTACTCATGACCACTGGGGCAACTGCAAGTGCAATCATGGATTAATCATCAATAATTAACTAATAATTCAAACTATCAAATAAATCGAAACAAGAATAAGAGATAGCAAAAACAAAATCCACAATCTCGACTCTGGGTCACTGATGTGCCGGAGAATTTCGGCACATTTTATACCATATTGCTTAAATTAAGGCTCGTTTC
>ML299494.1:36782-49573 GCA_005239495.1 Nicotiana undulata | reverse complement strand
AGACATTCTTTTAATATCCTTACAATTCAATTACAATCCAAAATAACAAACGTTATTCAGAACATTACAATTCAAGCATACATAGAAACCTTACGATCCAAAAAACGCAAGACTTCATCAATTCAAATAAAAGTGAGGTTTTGCAATTATAATAGAGTACGGTGTAATTTTTGTCAAGAATATCATACAGATTTTTCTTACTCCGATCTTGTCATTACATGTTGTCGTAATTAACGTATGTTAAAGGGATTTCCAAGAGAATCGACTCAGGTATGTTAAGGTTATCCCTTATTTCTTTTGGCATGATTCATGCGATACGAACGAAACGTGCAAATGCACAATTCCATAAATGACTCTATTCGTAGAAGTATTAGAGATATCTATGTTCTTGAATTTCCATGTGTCATAATACTTTATCATCTGTTCATGGGTCTCAGAAAAATATGAAAGTTGAAAAGAGTTTACTTTATGATATTACTCAAAGGCAAAATGGCCTTATGAAGCTCCGAAAGATTTTATTAACGTACTTTTCATGCATTGCATTCATGTGCATTGACCCATGACCAGATGGCGTTATATACGCGTATATATGTAAATATATGTATATGGGATATGGGAAAAGTTTATGGCGTTATATACGCACCACCACCTGATCAGCTGGTATATGATGATGATGTTGCCCACAGTGGCTGAAATATGATTCAAACGGCGTTATATACGCGTATATATGTATGTATATTCAAACGGCGTTATATACGCGTATATATGTATGTATATATATGTATATGGGATATGGGAAAGGTTATGGCGTTATATACGCACCACCACCTGATCAGCTGGTATATGATGATGATGTTGCCCACAGTGGCCGATATGATATGATGGGATGCCCTCAGAGGCTGATGATGTATGAAATATGTACCTATGCACGACATGACATTCATACGCAAATGCATTACGCTAAAAGTAATTCATGATTTACAAAGTTATTCAGGCTTACTGGTTGAGTCATGTACTACATATTTCTTCCATGTCTCTTATGTATTTATTTATGTGCCTTACATACTCAGTACTTTATTCGTACTGACGTCCCTTTTGCCTGGGGACGATGCGTTTCCCCGCAGGTCCCGATAGACAGGTTGAGAGTCCTCCAAGTAGGCTATCAGCTCAGCAAAAGATATTGGTGCACTCCATTTGCTCCGGAGTGTCTCATTGGGTCAGTATGATTTAGACGTGTAATATTTGGTATGGCGGGACTCTGTCCAGACCTTTATGACATTTATGTACTCTTAGAGGCTTGCAAACATATGTAGTGTACGTAAAAGATTGTACGACATTGTCGGCCTATGTTCTGAGTTTATAAAGGATTATGTTGGCTTATTAGGATCGTATGTCACGTGTATATGATGATGTAATAAGAAAGATACGTTACGTTGGTGCTCGGTTGAGTAAGGTAGCAGGTGACCGTCGCGGCCCATCGGTTTAGGTCGTGACATAGGGAATGTATACCCTTAATTAGAAAGGAAAGAAACAATTAGGGAATTTATACCCTTAATTGGACAAGAAACATCAATTAGGGAATGTATACCCTTAAATGGAAAGGAAATCATCAATTAGGGAATGTATGCCCTTAACTAGCATCGACTAGGGAGCGCGTGCACCCATGTCCGGGAAAAAAATCAATTAGGGAATGTATACCCTTAATTGGAAAAGAAAAACATCAATTAGGGAATGTATACCCTTAATTGGAAAATAAAGCATCAATTAGGGAATGTATACCCTTAATTGGCATCGACTAGGGAGCGTGTACTCCCATGTCCAAAAAGGTGTAGTTAAGGTCCCATGCGGGAAAGGATTTTGGAGAAAACTTCCCTTTTGGAGTTGTTGCTGCAGAGCTAGCTGCTTCTAGCTCTTGCGCCTTTTCTCTTGGTTGCACCTTCTTTTGCACGGTTTCTTTTGAGCTGCACTTGTTTCACATTTCCAAACAAAGAACAGTTTGTTAGTTTGAAACGGTGGTTGGTTTTGCGGCCTTGATTGTTTCAAGCTACTTGATCTCAGCCCCTTTGACGAAGATCTCAACTGTTTGCTTGTTTGCTGGTTGGGGATTAGGTTTCATCTCAAATCCCGGGGACCTTGGCTTTCCAGGTTTTACCATGGCGATCGGTCACGTAGGACCCAACATTTTGTTTTGCCTTTGTAGGCTTTTCACTTGCTTTCCTTTTGGTTTTCCAGAGTATCGGGGGGAGTTTTGGCCCCTCAAATTCTGCTGCAACGGTTAGTCGCTGGACTTAACCTTTCCAACTTTATTTCGCCTTTATTGGTTTTTCATTTCTGACTTTTCTTCCAACTTTAACTTTAGGGCATTTGGAATATTTCGGGTTTTCAAACCTCGCCGAGAGGGTTAGCCACGTGGGACTCAACCTTTCACTTCATTCGCCTTTATCGGCCTTTCATTTTTAGCTTTTCTTCCAACTTTGATTTCAGAGCATTTGGAGTATTTTGGCTTTCAAACTTTGCCGAGGTGGTTAGCCACGTGGGACTCAACCTTTCAACTTCATTCTCCTTCATAGGCACTTCAATTTGATTTTCTCCTTTCAAGGATTTTTGAGTTTGAAGCATCGGCCCCTATGGCCAGTCGAGATCGACTCGATACCCCCTGACGAGACTGGGTGCCTTTGCATATTAGCCCGTGTCAAATGAGAGCTCTGTAAATTAGTCTTGCCATCCTTTCTTTGCCTTAGTTTAGGAACAGAGTTAGACCGAAAGGGGTTGAAAGAACATAACAAAGGAACGGAGACAATGAATTTTGACAAGAAATATCCCTTTTTGGGGAGAGAAAAAGGACTTATCTGGAGTGCACGCGGCTTTCAATGAACATGACATGCGTCTTGGACTGGATGCCCGATCTTTATAAACTATCTGACTCTCAGAAATTCGTCACAATTTTTAATTCGAGGTTGAGAAACCTTGCCCCAGATCATGTCGGTATCAGTGACCAATCATCATTTTTCAATTAGCGGTTCCCTTTTCGGGTTATCACCAGCTAACCTCTCTCATTTCTATTCTCGCCATCGCCCAATAGTGCTCTTTGCGAGTTTTCACCATCAAGACTCTCTCATTTTTTTTTCTTTTTAAATTTCTCTACTCACCGTCGCCTTACGGTGCCCGTGTGGGTTTTCACCGATAAGACTCTCTCATTTTAATTTCTCTCATCGCTTGTATTAGATCCAAACAACTGTATCCTCCAATTTTGGACATCTTTGTCGATTGATCGGAAGGACTTGAACAGGATTTTGGGTAAAAAGAATTTGGATTGAATTACAACTTTGGAACCTTTCAGGCGACACATCGCCGAACATATCATAACTTCTGCCCCTAGTTTCACTTTTGAGGAAATTTGGATTTTTATTTTTGTGTGACTGAACCCCAGGGAGAGGCTGCCTACGTATCCTTTCGGAATCAAGTCGAACGTAGTTCAGGCAAACATTTTTGTTTTTGTTTTGGTTTTGGTTTTGATTTTTGTTTTGTTTTTTCCTTCTTTTTTTTGTGTTTTGTTTTCTCTTTCTTTTGCTTTCCTTGTTCTCTTTTCTTTTCATTTCATTATTTTTTTTTGTTGCTCTTTTTTTTTCTTTCCTTTTTTTTCTTTTTTTTAACAACACTTTCACGTTCCAAAGAGGGTAATCAAAGGAAGGTAACCGGCTCAAAGGGTTGGCAAAAGGGGTAATGGTGTTTGGGTAGCGAGAATGAAAGCCTTCATCATCTCAATCGGAGAACATTTAATACTATATGGAGGATCAAACATAGTACCTTTTGACTGCACCTGCGTTGACAGTTATTTTTGGGACATTTTTTCTTCGAGCCCCAAGTACAACGCACTCTTTTGGCAGTACTCTTGTAGTAATGAATGGACCTTTCCGATCCAAAACAAATTTTCCTTTGGTCATCCTGATTGTTTTATTTCGCTGATCTTACTTCATTTGCATTCTGACTCTTGATTCATTATTTCGGAATCTGACAACGTTTTAAGGTCTGGGCATGAAGTCCGCATGAATGTCATATTATTGAAATCTGCATTTAAACAGAACTGAAAGTAGCATAAGAAAAAAGACAAGATTAAGAAAAGAGACATTCTTGGAAAATGAGATATTAAATCCATTTGATTTTTTTGATTTTTGATTTTTGATTGATTTTTTTTTTTGAAATTTAAAGATAGAAGGGTTTACATTGGAAAGTAAGACAATAAAGTAAAACATCTGGATCACACCCTGAGATAATCCGGATGTAGAAAGGATAGCAAGGCTGGCTACCTAAACTCCCATCTGATGGGGAAACTTTCAGGCTTGGCAACCGTTTTTTGGCTTTTCTTCCGTTTCGGCAATGGCTGCAATGGCCTTTAGTGCCGGATCAAATTCTTCATCTTCACAAATTATTCTGACTACTGGCCCAGTGTGAGCATACAGGGGGTTATTCATCGTATTTGGGTCTTCTTCATCAAGCACTATTGCCTGGACCTCGATGAGGTCTTCCACTGCTCTTTTTAAAATCCAACAATTTTCAGTGTTATGCCCCACTGCTCCAGAGTGGTATTCACATCTAGCATCAGCTCGGTGCGAGGGGGACTCGGGGTTCGGCCGGTTCGGGGCCACTGGTCGTAGCATACCTGTCCTGACCAACTTTTGGAACAAGCTAGAGTATGATTCACCAATAGGGGTGAACTGATTCTTTTGGAAAGGCTCTTTGGGCCAGGATAGTATTGGGAAACATTTGATAGAGGATTATATGAATCTTGGTAAGGATAGGCATTTCTGGGAAGTGGAGCTCAGTTTTGGGTATAATTTTGTGGCCCCGTGTAAGATTGAATTTTCATAATCGCATAGGGAGGCGGTGCCACGACATATGTTGCATCATCTTGATAGGGATAATAGTGTTGGGGGACTTTAGGAAGCATATCTGATTGGTTGAATTCCCTGTGGGCCCCCTTCGAGCTCGAAGTCATCATGGCTCCCTCTTCTATCTCGTTTCTGTTCAACAAACCCCCTGCCCCATTCTGAACGGCTTCTGGTGTAGCCTTAAAAGTAGCTTGACTCCAAATTCGGCCCGTTTCTAAACAACTTTCGACCATCTCCCCAATTTTGATAGCTTTAGCAAATGGTCTACCCATAACAGTCATCATGTTCTGGAAGTAGTCTGCCTCTTGGGCCTGTAGGAAGACTGTAACCATTTCTGCTTCGTCCATTGGAGGCTTTACCCTAGCAGCTTGCTCACGTCACTTGACATCATATTCATGAAAGCTTTCCACGGTTTTCTTTTTCAAATTGTACAATGAATTCCTGCCGGGGCAATGTCCACATTATATTGGAACTGGCGGACAAAGTCTCGGGCCATATCGTCGCACACATGCCAGTGAGTAATTTCTTTACTCATATACCATTCAGCAGCGAATCCGCTGAGGCTTTCCCGGAAATAGGCCATTAGTAACTCATCTTTTCCACCAGCATCCCTCAGCTGGTAACAATATCGTTTTAAGTGAGCTATCGGGTCTCCGTGCCCGTCATATTTTCCAAACTTTGGCATCTTGAAACCAAACGGCAGGTGAACATGTGGAAACGTGCATAAATCGGAGTAGGAGAGACTCTTCTGACCACTCAAACCCTGAATGTGTTTTTAAGCTTTGCTCTTTGCTTCTCATCCTCCGAACCATTTCTTCCTGCTCAGGGTTTCTCATTGTTCTTTGCTGACCCCTGGGAGACTCATATCGCGAGTGCTGAGGGTATGATTTTGGCCTGGGCACTGTTGGATGTGTCGTAGTGGAGGTTGGTGGTAAGCGAACATTGCTGGCGGTGCCCTTGAATCCGGCGCCTGGGGGTGATCCACAAAAGGCATTCCGGGGCCATTAGGCGGCATTAGAGGGCGCCCACATAGGATGAGTGGGTTGGGCGCAAGAATGTTGGAAAGCTCATATGAACTGGGGATCAACTCAGGAAAACTAGGGATTACACTTGGCGGGTCCCTGTCGTTAGACCAGGCGTCCCACATTACCAACATGCGGCGACGCAACATTCTATTTTCTTTAGCAGTTGCTAATTCTGGCTGCAGAATAGCCGATGACGGGCTATCCTCAGGACCGATGATTGGAAGATTACCGACGGAGGCCATCTCTACCTTTGGACCTTGTGAAGGATGGGAAACCGGACTACCAACAAAACCAACCACCAGAACCTGGCTAATTTGCACACCAAACAACCTTGTTAGTTTTGAGACATTTAGCATATATGAAATCATATATTGGGATGCAATGCACCTAACAGTTAAACGCTTCTACCATGTGTTTGAACGGTTGCATGTTTCATCCCGGCCTTTAAATGTCCCTTTTAAATTTTATCCCTCCCTCTTTTTTTGAATTTTCCATATCTCGATTTCTTTTCTTTTCTCTTTTTGTTATTTTCGCTCTTTATTTTTCTTAGTTATTTTGTCACTTTTTTTTCGCTCTATTTTCACTTTCTTTTCACTCTTTTCTTTATTTTTCACTCAATTTTTCTTTTTCTCCGTCTTTCTTTTTTCAACTCACTTTATTTATGGCTATGATCGAATCCGATGGGGATTGCCTACGTATCATGACGCCGCATGAATAAGATCTTACGTAGTTCGGAAAGATTAGGAATAGAGTAAATAAACTAACTCTCTTTTTTTTTAATTAATTTTTTTTTTATTTTATTTAATAATATTTGGGTTCTCCCTAGCTATAGTTTCATTAAAGATGCAATTGGCTTCATATCTACCATTTTAGTTGCTTCCTTTTCTAACCTTTCCTCCTCTTATATATGCATCTCTTCCCTCCCTTTATATACGAAACTGTTTAACGAGTGTATTACTTCTGTTACAGTTCTACCTATCAAACCTTCAGTGCATCGAAATATTCATTAGGTGCTCTAGTAACTGAAACGTTTCGTGCATGTGTTTTATTTCAAATAGCTTGCTGATTGTGAACTCCTTCATTTATCTTTATACTCTATTTAATCAGATATCTTTACTTGTACAAGCTAGGAAGTAGATCCTGATGAAGATTGATGATACACTGACCGGCTCGATAACTCACATAGATATAGGTAAATCAAGAAGCAATATCGGGTGAAAAAAGAAATCAAGAAACACTATTTCTTTTTTTTGAAAAGCACTACTAATGTTAACAATAAAAAAAAAAGAAATGATGATGTTACTTTTTGGTGAAATTGCATATATATATGCTGGAAAAGCACGTTCTTTTTTATTGATTGTTTCGTGCATTCAGTATTTTATTTCTTAATTCTCTGCCTCTGCAACAATAAGTTACTAGCATTTTCCAAATTCTTAGTGCACAAATCTAGTTAGCAGATTCTTATACTGAACAAAGTCTCAAGAAATGCACTTGACAGGTTTTGCTCAATTCTGGACAAATTTGAAACAGAGGAACTGAGTAACACAGTTATAACTTGTCTGCTAATTATGAACCTTATCGATTCATCAGTGACTATCACAAGAGTTTACACATAAAAGTCAGTTGTAGCTAGAAAAATAGGCAGTAAAATTTCCGTCACCAAAATTCAGCCCCAAGGCGACAGATTTTTCTAGCTCAAATTCTCTTCAGCTAGCAAGCTAAAAACAATGCAGAATTATAGCAGAAATCAGGGCAGTTCTTAGGTGCAACTTTCAGCAGCCTAGTTCAGAAACTTAGCAAATGTGCAGGATCAAACTCAAATATAGTAAAAATCTTGAACCAAGCAGAAAATTGTGCTGCAGACAACTCTACATATTCACATTTGCAGCCTGCTGGACTAACTGCAATAGACCAAACTGGCAGCAACAAACAGGGCAAATTTCTTTTGCTGAGCAGAAATTGTCCAAAAGTGCAGGAACAGAGCAGGTTTCTCAACCAATGGATGTGAGCAAACAACCTTAGTATAGATCAATGTAGTCAAGAAATCTTCAAGTGAAACTCTTGATTGAAACTCCTTGCTTCAGGTTTTTGCAACTGTCAAAGCTTCTCAAAACTGATATTTGCAGCTTGTCTTTGGCCCTACAATATACTGGACTGATCTGAAGCTGGACAGAATTCCAACCGGTGTTTCTTCTAAATCCAACCCTTAGTAGCAGGAATAAGGACAAATTCAGTTCACACAAGTTCAGAACAATAACCCAAATTCAGTCGCTAACAGCTACTATCGACTAAAATGAATTGGACGACAGTCTCAAACAATCCTATTTTAGTGCAAAACTGGAACAAGCACATAAGGTCAATTCAACATTCCCAACTGATTTCCCAAACAAGAACTTCATACAATAGGTCAAACCAATGACAACCTCGATTCGACTTTACGAATTCAAAATCAATCAATTTTAAAGAATGTAGATGCAATTTAGTTTCACTTTAGTCGATTTCAAAGGATCTAACAACAAGGAACTCAAGTCGACTTCACGAATTCAAATCAATCACCTCAGAAAGATCGAGGCATTGTTGAGTTGAAACTTGATTCTTCAAATTTTTCAGAAATCAGAGATGGAGCTCAGTATTAAACTCAAAGAATCAAACCTGTACTTAGAGAAAATCTGAAGTTATGTTCTACAATTCAGTTTTAAACTCAAGGAAATAATTTTGAGATTTTTTCTTGAAAATTGTGGAAAATTAAAAGGTAGAAAATATTTTTGTATTTTGATGTGTCCCCCTTTTTCTTAATGAAAAATATTTACGGGTTCTAAAACCTTTATTTTTTTATCTTTTATTTGTTTGGAATTTTCTAAGAAAATACTCCTAAAGAAGGTATTAAAGGAGAATATTTTTTGTGGATTTTTTTTTGGTTGGGGGCCGGAACCGATAAGGTATGCCTACGTATCTCACATCCGGTGAGAATCAGACCCGCGTAGTTCTGTCAGTTTTGACGGAACCGGGGGAACATGGTTTTCGAGGACATTCATTATTTACTTTTTTATTTTATTTTTTTAGACAGAGTTTCAGATTTCGAATACCTACCTCTCACTCTTTTTTTTTTGATTTTCTTTCCTATTCTAGAAGCCGGTCAACATGCATGCCGAAATAAACAAATGTCAAGTAGCACATATGATGCATCAGGATGGTCCTTTATTTCGGGTTCATCTGTCCTAGACGGACCCAACCCCTATGTTGAGTCCCCTAAGTCAAATGCACGTGATGCAAACAACGCACTTACTAGGGATCCGGCATGAGGTTATGTCATTCTAAGTTTGAATCCTGGGATTTTGTTCTAGACCAGGCTTACCCGAGCGGACAGCTCGAGCCGAGGTCGGGGCAGCGTACCGGGAATACATAAGCTTCACCGGCTTTGCAACTTGTCCGTACCTCGTTCTAAAATTTGGATGACTCTAACAGAAAAGAAGTTACACGAAGTGCACACTTCCCAGATGATTTAGAAGACTCAAAGAGAAGAAGGGTTTCGACACAGTTTATCTGCAGTTCAGACAATATCAAAGCGGTAAGATGCGGCAATAAGCACATTCGGTTTATTCATGTAAAATCAGATAATCAAAGCCAAAATATAACAGTTATATAAGCTCGAATTCTTGAACCCTGAACCAGAGATTCTGAGTTCTATCCTCCCCAGCGGAGTCGCCAGAGCTGTCACACCTCCTTTTTCACTACCCCGGATTAATAAAGGGTAACAAGGGAGTTTTTCCACTATTAGTGACATTATTCGGTTTTGGGATTTATTATTAGTTTTCAGAGTCGCCACCCGGATTGTTGACGATGTTCCGGGACACCGATTTCATTAAAAATCCCGAACCGAGGATTTTGACTCCATTTTGATTTGTCTGCAACCAGAAATCCGAGTAAGGAATTTTGTTAACCCGGGAGAAGGTGTTAGGCATTTCCGAGTTCCGTGGTTCTAGCATGGTCGCTTAACTATTATTATTTGGCCTAAATTATCTAATTGTTTATGTATTTTTGACTATTGTGGATTTAGCCCTTTTAACTTCTAGCCGCTTTTGACATTTATGGATTTATCTTGAAAACAAGTCACGAGGACGTGCACTTGTCTGCTTTTGGACATGTTGCAATTACGCCACATGAAATGCACTCACAATTGCAACACATGATTTTAATATAGTTTTAAGTTAAAGTCGGGGACATGGGTTGTCACACCCGAGTGTAGATTACGTATTCAAGACTATGGCCGTGACAGTTTTATAATACCGATTTGAGGCAATACTCAATTATTCTCTAAGTTTTGGATTTTTATCTAAAAGAGGTATTTTTAGCTTTACGGGATATGTATGTAAACCACTTTTGATATTTTTGGAATTATCTTGGAACAGGTCGCGATGGCGTGCACTTGTCGGTTTTAGATACATCGCAACCGCGTCACATGAAATGCGCCCGCGATTCATAATATATGATTTTATTTTATTCGAAGTGAGAGTCGGGTCACATGAAATGCGCACCCGAATGAATACCAGTTACATCACAATAAATAAACTAACACAAATACTAACTAGCACGAAGAGTAACGTAACTTAATATCATTAAAAGAAATACAAAGGTACTACATGAAACACTTCACGCATTTAAGCAAACATATTTTCCATGAAACAGTTGGCCATTAACTCACATGTGTTCAAACATTTCATTCTATATGATCGAGACATATCATATTGTGCACCTTCCTCTTTTGTCTTGTATTTCATTTACATAGTCACTCATAATAAATATGGTTCCATCTTTATGAGCTGCCAACGAAATCAGTAACTACATGTTCATGACTTAAAGAACTATTCATCGTTGAAGGCCTTAATCTTATTGTAAGTGTTAACAAAGAACTTATCTCTTTCGTTGTTTCAGATAGTATCCTTACTAATTAACAAGTCTAATTATATGCTATTTTTGTACAGATCCTCAAAAGTGAAATCACTTCTAGTCAACATTATGATATCTTTTCCATTACAGACAAACTTGAGTAGAAATGAAAACTACTGATTTTGAAAGAAAGAGCAACACAGAGACATGCGTCTGAGAAGTCAGCACTTTCAAGCCAGCACAAAAAAAACTTGCTCAAATACTTCAAAACTTGGACAGACCTACAAGGCTAGGGGGAGTAACAGTACATAAACCAAACAGATATGCGCATTTGCGACTTCAAAGTCTTCTAACTTGAAATTGCAACCCGATGGTGTCCTTAACAGACCAAGCGAACAATTGAGACCAAATCAAAATTACCCTTACTCATTCAAATCAAACATTTAACACATGAGATTCAAAGAGATAATATCCTTAAATCTTGAATCCTTTTCCGGTAATTTAAAATCTCAGTATTCATCCACTATACAAATATATGTTCAAATGAACTCAAACATAATTAATGGACAATTTCAGTTTAACTTTCAACTTGAGCAAATAAATGAATTCGGATATCAAAAGAGAAAACGGGTATGGACGAATCTATAGATTAGCACTCTCAATACACAAAATCTAATCATAAATGTAACAAGAACAAACAAAAGCCTCAAGTTCATATTTGATAAGGATCTCAAATGAATAATCACATACCTAATAGCGAAGCATGGCCAAACAACACATGAATCAACCGAAAGAAAAGTGCAAAGTGACAGCTACACGACAGTGATGAAACCCAGCAAACTCGAGTAGCTAGCAGAACAACAGCAACTTCGAACAATTTTTGCGTTTTATGAATTTCCCTTTTTCGATTTCAATTTGAGTGTTTTTCACTTTAAATTCTATTTTTGTTTATGCTTCAGCGAATTTTCGAGTTCCTAACTGATAGAGGAATGACTGTTTTCAGCTGGGTTTTAGCTGAAGGTTAAGGATGGTTTGGGTGGTTGTTGCCATGGTGGCTGTTTGATCCTTGAAGAGAGAGATGTGTGGAGGATGAAATTTTTTGTTCTCTTCTTGTTAAAAAATGAGGGGGTGAAGAAGAAGAAAGAGGAGGGGAAACGGCGCAACTCCTCCTGGACATAGAGATTAGGTCCTCCCTTAATATTTAGGTCTAGGTTTGTTTTAATAGGGGGAAAACGGGTCGGGTAAGCGGGTCGCGGGTTCTGGACCGGGTTTGGGTGTTGTCACGACCCCAAATCCTAATAGGCCGTGATGGCGCCTATCGTGGAACTAGGCTAGCCAACCATCACATTACTACGCAATTCTTCTTATTTTAACAGTTCACAATGCAATAATAAACAGCAATCATACTAAAGAAATAGTTTATATAAGTCTTAGCGCCCCAATAGAAATCTAAACAACCCCCCAGAACTTGAGTCAATAGTCATGAGCATCTAAGAATAAATAAATGTAACTCTACTAAAACTATAATATATGTCTCTGAATCAAATGCTAATACTAAATAAGGAAGGGAAATGGAGAAGCTGTGGACGCTGGACAGATATCTCGAAATCCCGTGAAATCCGTTAACAAACAAGCAAAAACTGCTACTGCTCCAGACCGTCACCTGAATCTGTGCAAAGAGGCACATGGAGTCTTTATGAGTACGCCAACTCAGTAGTAATGGAAATATATCACAGTCTGAGTGATATAAACACATAGAACAGATACACAATTTCACAAAAGCTAGTAAACACCAAGTCACCAGGTAGTATTCAGCAAATACATAAGTTCGAAATCAGTTTCCAGAAATCCTTTGAACCAAGTGTAATATCAGTATATCTCAGTAAAATTCTCAGTAAAACCAGTTTGAAAACAAAGTAATTCATAGTTTGAAAACTCAGTAAAAATCTTCATAAACTGCCCCTCGGGCCATAATCATTTCTCGTAACAA